>JAJOZX010002880.1:510000-578304 GCA_023014485.1 Bathynomus jamesi | reverse complement strand
GCCAGTCCCAGTACTGCCATGTTGTTTATTTATGCGCTTCTGTACTTTAGAAGTACTTGCAGAGTACCAAATTACCCCAATGGGACAATTTACCCATAGTTTGGGAAACGCTGCTATTAGGGTTTCTTTCCCGGGATCCCGGCTGTTTTTATTGGATTTGAAAATCCCGGGAATTGGACAAATATTCCGGGAAATCCCAAAATTTTAAAATGACAATTTATTTTTTATTGATTTATTTGTTTTTTCTTTTGTTATTAGAAGGCTCTTGGGTAGAATTAAAGAAAACTGCATAATATTTACCACATTTTATTCCACTGCTTTCTTAAATGAACACCTACTAGCATTAGCAACTTAGAGCAATCTTGCAGTGTTTCCAGAATTTTTAGCCAAATTATGTTAAACCTGCTGCTAAATTATGCTAAATCCCCTAAAATTATGCTAAACCCGTTTCCATTTTATGCTAAAAATATGCTAAATAATTATTTTCATTTTATGGCCTATTTTTAGGGAAGAAAATACATAAAAATGCGCATTTTCTCCATTTTAGTCAGTTTAGCTACTTTTATAATAAACTCTGAATCAAAAAAGAAGAAAAAATGGGTTTAAAAAAATTGTGAAGAAAGATATAATTTTCAGTATTCTTTCTACATCAAAAATAAAAAAGCATACTAATGTCACTCACTATATCATCATAATACAGGAAACCATTCTTATTTCCTGAGTACGCATCATAAATACTATGTTTAATAAATAATAAATAGCTACCACTGATTGGTAAACTCAATTCAAGTATTACAATGCAAAAGTGGTCATCTAGGCATAAGTAATTGGTTATCCCAGTTCTAAAAGGGTATTTTATCATTGAACAATAAAAAAAATTACCGTTCTCTTAAATATACAACCATTTCCTGGATTTCCCGGGATCCCGGGAATTGGCTTCATTTTTCCGGAAATTCCCGGGATTCCCGGGATGAAGAAATCTGCATATAAGGAGAAACCCTAGCTGCTATAGAGGGTGGACAAAAATAAATAGACACCACGATGACTGTCCTCAAGAACAAATGCCAAAGTTCATCAATGGAATGCCAGAACGTGTATCACTTTTGCCTAATACAAAGAAGAAAGCAACACTATTCTAAACACATTAATTCAATAAATCTCTTATTATTTACTAACTGTTATTATAAAATCAAAAACTATGAAAAAAAACCGGTCTATTTACTTTTGTCACCTCTCTGTATACTGACTTTTGTAGGCCTAACTATAAAATGACATACAGTTTTGATATTATCCTAATTACTATTCCTATCTTCGTGATGATGATGAACGAGAGCGTAAAATTAAGATAACTAATTAAACACAGCAACTCGCTGAAATTCAGTTTTAGCTTACGAATATTTAACGAATGACGTTTAAATTCATTAATAAAGTCATCATACGTTTAAGCACTGCGTATTTCCAGAGAGAAGCGTTGGGTTGCTGTCGTAATCAAAGGTAATTACTTGCAAAGTTAATGATTTACAGTCAAAATGTAAAATTAGATTATTAAAAGACTGTAAATAATATACACTGACAAAATGTAATTAACCATACAGTAATTTGGTGTATGTAGTGAAGTCAGGAACTAGCTGTAAGATACATTTACAGTAACGAGTCAGTAACTGTAAGATACATTTACAGTAACAAGTCGGTACCTAACCTGTATGATACATTTACAGTTATTTATAAAGAAATTCTTAAGCCAAAAGTACGGTCGTTACAGAAACTCGTGTCCATGCATATATACACATCTTATAAATTTTGCGACGTGTCAGGGAGAATCGATGCTTTTGGCTGAGATGGCGGCGGGAGTTGGGAAACCTAAAACTCCTCGCAATGAAAGCTTCACGTGAATTAATATAAATGATACGAACTATTATTATTAATTATTATTAATATTAATTATTATTATTACAAATTTACCGATATTTCTAATGTTTTAGAAATTGTATCTCGGATTGGGTGATAAGATCACACCAACGAATATACTTATATCATAGTGCTCCATGCATGTTCCACAGGGAATTATGAGCCCTCCACAATACCAAACGTAATTCAATTATGATAGAAGGCAGAAAGGGCTACATAATGAATAAAAATTCTTGCTTCATATCCAGCCAACAAAAGGTTGTTGTTTTTTGTTTTTTTTTAACAACCTCTAAAGGTGTGTTGATATCAATAACAGAATTGTCCGTTTGGGATAAACCTTTCCTATTAATTAACAATAAAAGGTAACAATTCTTTAACCCCCACCCCCTCAGGAGGGGGCCCCATGTATATGCCATCTTACGACAGTTATTATAGCTTATCTTACATATGTAATTCACTTATTTGAGAACTAATGGATTAGTGATAGGAATTTAACGCATTTACATAGGGGGGAGTTAAGGGGTTTCACGTTTTCTTATCCCCGTCTCAGCCGAAAGCATCGATTCTACCTGACACGTCCCCAAACTGATATATATATATTTTTCCTGCCCAGTGTGACGGTTACACGTGTTTCGTTGAAAAGTCCGAATAAAAGTGATATTACAATAAAAATCCAGCAGTTAATCCTTTTTAAGTAGTGCCAATTTTTTAGTGAATATTCATTGAACACAGTCGTACGCCTATTTAAGTGGTGCAATAGCGGCGTTTGTTGAAATAAAGCAAATAAGATTAAAGCAACTTAATCTATACAATCTATTCCGAGTGTTTTCTCTCGGAGGAAATCTAACTGCCCATCGAAAGGCAATATCTCTCAGGTATCCCCCGCGGTACACTCCAGGGCGCCAATCAGTTGGAACCTACAGCGTGCCACATCTCCCATCCCCCACCCCACGGAATAACGGAAAAACTTTCCCTCCCTCATTTCTAAAGTCGAGTCAAATACCTCGCTTAATAAATTACCATTTTGAGTTAATATTTCGAGCACAATCATTTACATACCATTAGAAATATGGCAATGGTAAATCAATTCATACAACCCTGTGGATACTGTAAAAAAGAAACAGATGAATCAAAAACAATTCGCTGTGATCTTTGCCAGAACTTAGTCGAATTTCAATGCCTGAATTGGAGCGACGAAGAAATCTGTCTTATAACGGGCGCTAAACAAGTGAACGGAATAAAGTTCTGCAAAAGCTGCATAATTGAAATAAACTCTTTTACAGTTTTTAAAGCAGAACGAGACTATGAGGAAAAGGCAAAAGAGGAGCTTATGAATAGTGAACAGAGAAAAGAAATAGAAGGAACGAAGATAGTACGAGAGGAAAGTGCGAAAAACGAACGGGAAAAGAAAACAGCAAAAGCAGAAATAATAGAAATAAAAGAAGCACCAACGGAGGAAACAGAGGCACAAAACCAAATCCAAAGTTTTCAAACAAAGGGCATTAGCAGCAATAGGAAAAAACAAGTAGACAATAAAGAAACCAAACTGAAACCACCAAAAACAAAGGCCCGAAGTGAAAATGGGGAAGAAAATATATGTAAATACTATGTGAAAGGAATATGCAGATATAAGGGAGGAGAATGTATTTACGAACACCCTCCTGTGTGCAACTACTTCTACAATAATGGTTACTGCAAATTTGATGGAAAATGCAAATTCTACCATCCTGACATTTGGAAGACCTACGCGACATATGGAACCTGCCAGTACGGGAGAAAATGCTACTACCATCATCTCCCGACAAGTTCAAAGGACAAAGGACATGTCTCAAATGACAACAGAAGGAATGTAAGAAAAAAGAATATGTACCCAAATAGCAAACAAAACACAATTTTTTCAACATCTCTGACACAATACGGCTGCTAAGTCTAATACAGCACATACAGCTGACACAGATGGAAACCCTCGAGTCGGACCGCTACATGGCAAGAAGCTACCAGAACAGGTAGGCGGGAACGGATCCATCTCGAAGGACCACAAGGCTACAAAACACGCGATATCAAAGGACAACGAACTTAAAATGCATAAGGGGCAATGCAAAACAAAGAACATAAACATTGTCCTGGCAAATATTCAAGGAATAAAACCGAACAATTCATTAAAAGTTTCGTACCTGAAAGGTGTTATGGACGAAACAAGGGCGGACATCGCATGCCTCACAGAAACACATCTTAAAGACTGCCAAGGAAACTGCGATAACTGCGAACACTGTATCGATAAGAAAGAATTGCATATCGATGGATTCAACTTACTAAGAGCGGATAGAACAGCGAGACGTAAAGGTGGTTGTGCTATTTATATACATGAAAGGCATATGACAGAGACGGACGGTAATAAGTAAATCCAACAGTTTCGTGGAAACCCTTGCAGTGAAAATAGAGAAACTAAACGTGGTACTGATAGTCATCTATAGACCTCCAAACTCTCCAAATGAAAAATTTTCGGATGCCATTGAGGATATCAGAACCCTAATAAAGTCCGTAAACTCTCCATCCCCTAATATAATACTCTGTGGTGATTTTAATTTCCCATTTATAAAGTACAAAAAGGTGGGTAGAAATATATTTATACAGCAAGATAAGCGGGAGGCACAAGAGAGGACCAGGAACAAGCAAGAATGCTGATGACTCTCACAAACGAGTTTACGCTGACACAGGCGATAACAGAAAATACCAGGAAAAATAACTGCCTAGATCTGGTATTCACAAATAACACGAACTTCATTGCGGATATAACTCCAACTATTATCTCAGACCAAATATAATCGAGTTATCAACAAATATGGAAGGAAGAAGCAAATTTGGGGCTTTTAACTTAAACTTAAAGACCATAAATTGGGAAGAAATCAGATCACACATGGCCCAAATAGAGTGGAGAACATTTTCGAGAATAAAACAACTGAGGAAATGCTAACAACCTTGGAAGAAAAGATGCTGAGAATTTTGGAGAAATATGCTCCGAAAGCGCAGCCAAAAGGAAAGAGGAACTGGTTAGAGAGGCAAAAGAAGACAATATTCTGCAAAAGAGAGTAGCGACGAAGTTAGCAAATTGCAGACAAAACAATGCCAGGAAAGAAATACAAGAAAAACTGGAGAGAATCGATTGGGAAATACAAACTCTGATAAAGGGCCATACAGAGAGGGGAGAAGAAAAGGCGGTAGAAGCAATAAAGGAAAATCCAAAATCCTTCTACGGCTATGCGAAAAGGAAAACAAAAACGCACGCTACTATCGGGCCCTTAAGGAAAGGAAATAATGAACTAACAGACAATCTAAAAGGAATATCTAAAACATTGAGAGCCCAGTATGAATCGGTATTCAGTACCCCAAAAAGTGACAAAGCCATACCTGACATAGATGCATTCTTCAAAGAGAAATTGCAAGGAGAATGTATAACACACTTTGATTTTACCCCAGTAGATGTAACGACAGCTATATGACAAATAAAATCACACTCAGCTGCAGGTCGGACAAATGGAACGCGCTATTAATTAAAAACTAAAAATGAAATAGCTACACCCTTATACTGGATATGGAGAAGATCCCTAGACACTGGGGAAATACAGAGCATCTTGAAAAGAGCAAACATCGTCCCTATATATAAAGGAGGAGATAGATCTCAAGCAAAGAACTATAGACCAGTGCCCTTGACGTCCCACCTCACCAAAATCTAAGGCTTCTTCGAGACATTGGAAAGATTCAACGAAAATCAACACGGATTCCGATCGGGAAGATCATGCCTATCACAACTTATAGAGCATTATAACAATATTCTAGATGCACTTGAAGACAATGAAAACTATGATGTCATATGCACCGATTTTGCTAAAGCTTTCGACAAATGCGATCATGGTATAATAGCCCATAAAATTAAACACATGGGAATAACAGGCAACGTGGGAAAATGGATCTACAACTTCCTCAGAAATCGACTACAGGTGGTCAAAATTCAAGGTGTATCATCATCAGAATCAGAAGTACGTAGCTCAGTACCACAAGGTACAGTACTGGCCCCACTCCTGTTCATTATTATGCTAACAGACATAGACAGTGGAGTAAACAGCAACAGTATAGTAACATCATTTGCGGACGATGGACGATACAAAGATCAGCAGAAAAATCAGCGATGCAAACGAAGTAGAGGCCTTGCAGAGAGATACAAACAAAATATACAAATGGTCAGAAGACGACAATATGACATTTAACGCCAAGAAATTTCAGCTCTTGAGATATGGTAGAAAAGAGGAACTTAAAAAGACTGCATATTATGCTCCAGATAGGCAAGAAATTCAGAGGAGCACGAAAGCGGTCTACTTGTGGGTAATAATGACCGATGATGCCAAATTCGAGACACAAAATCAGATAGCAATAGACAAAGCAAAGAGAGTCGCGGGACAGGCACTAAGAACGTTCAAAAGGAGGGACAAGACAGTAATGATTCCCCTACTGAGAACACTGATCATATCAAAACTTGAATACTGCTCAGTTTTGACGTCCCCATATAAAAATTAATAAACTAGAAGAAACGCAGAGACATTTCACAGCCAAGATTGATGGCTGCAAAGAACTCAACTACTGGGAAAGACTACGCAAACTAAATCTGTACTCCCTGGAAAGGAGGAGAGAGGTATACCATAATCTACATGGGGAAAATTATCGAAAAATTGGTACCAAAGCTCAAACAAAATTCAATTACTATCCAGACAACGCTGGAAAATAGGAAAGGCAGAATGTGTAGTGCTCCCAAATTAAAGGCCCGACAAGGGACCTCCTCAACTCTGAAGGAAAATAGCTTAGTTGTCAGGAGGGGGCCAAGAATTTTCAACCAGTTTCCAAAGGACCTCAGAAACATTACAGGGGTCAAAGTTGGTCTTCAAGAGAAGACTAGATGCCTGGCTCAGGACGGTACCAGATGAACTGGGTGTACCTGGCTATGTACGATGGAGAGCGCAAGAGAGCAACTCGCTCCTCTACCAAGCCAGGACTTGGGGGTGTAACTGGAGTAAAAAAGTTGAGGGAGGGGGGGACGAACACACTCCACTTGTTAGAAGCTCTCATTATCTATGGGAGTAATTCTAAAAGTTGAATTGAATTTTTTTTTTTTAATTGAATAACCTTTATTAATAATAAAATAAATACAGTAGTCTTTTTACACTTTACTATGACATGAATAATTGTGAAGCTCGACTATTTTTTTTTTTTTTTTTATTTAATTTGGCCCTTAAGCTTTAGGCTTTACTGGGCTCTTATTAAAAATAAGCAGCTAGCTGTCATAAATTAATAATAATAAATAAATAAGTATTACTAATAGTAAATAAGTATTATTAATAGTTAAAACCTGTATTTCAATCTTAAACAAGTTGCCCTCCTACCAACTTTTATAATTACTCCCATGGATAATGAGTGCTTCTAACAATAGGATTGTGTTCGTCCCCCCTCCCCCAACTTTTTTACTCCAGTTATGCCCCTGATCAATTATATAATAACTTTGAAGAGGACAACACTATTATACTGCGTGTTGAAGATTTAAGTTGAAATGTCTCAGAAGACAGATAACACTGGTGAACACTCATTTTATTGCCAATCATATTAGTGTGATTTTGGGGTAACTTTGTGGTGCTGATTCTGAATATGACATCGGTTTTGCTAGATTGGCTCTAATTTATGAGATAATTGGTACCCCATTGAAACACGTAAAAATGCAAAAAATTTAATGTTCAGGCGGAGCCTACTTACAAATCGCATTGAAATTGTCTCAAATCATACAAAAGTAAACACATGAAATACATAATGGCATTTTATTCGGTCTCACCATCTAGAATGTTCCGGTAGTTTCCCATATGCACGCGTTATGGTTACGTTTCCTATTAATTGAGGGTATTCATTATCTCAAGAACTAGAGCCAAATCGGAAAAACTACTTTCATTTTGGAATTCAGCAACCCCAAAATACCCTAAATTCGTACGAATTTCCTTGGCAACGAAAAAAAAAGTTTTTTTGTTGACCTGTGTAATTAATTATCAACGTTCAACTTCCTTTTCAAATCATTCTTATCATTCATGGATGGGTTGGTTGGTTGGTTGATCCATTTAACGTACTTTATCCACTTGAGGGCGTTGTTGAGACGGACAGTAACGCCATCAACCGGGAAAAAAATCCTCCATAAAAGGAGCGTTGTCGATACAAATACATTACGTGAAGCAGGTTCGTCACTGTACCCCACCCCTCAAGTGCTCAAACTGGGTTGGAACGGTACATAGTGGGCTTTTGAAGGGTAGAACTGCCTAGTTCACATATCTAGTGTGTAATAATTACATCATCAGTGAAGAAATGTATACAGTGGTGTAGATGCGCCTCGGTGGTGTAGTGGTTAGCGTCGCTGACTACGAATCCATCGGCCCCGGATTCGAGACCCGATGGCAGCCGGCGCGCAGCAAAACCCAGCTGTTCATCCTTCCACACAATAAAGAAAATGGTTGGTAGATAAATGGGTACCCTAGATGGCCTAGTGGTTAAGACGCTGGGTTACTGATGGGGCGTGGTTCGGATTCCACGTTAAACTGTAGGTCTAAGGTGGAGTGAGAAGCTTGACCTTCGTCAGAATGAACAATTCGGGAGGAAGCTAACCAAAGTTTACAGCAGTTACTCGATTTTAAGGTTCTCTAATTCACTGTAAATAAGGTTTGGTTCTGTAGGTTAAGAAATTGTTCATAATTATCGATTGCGTTCGGAAACCAGCTTCTCTATTTCGCAGACACACTTCTGAAGGTCAAATCATACAGCAAAGGATGAGAAGATCGTATCCACTGCGTCACGGAGGAGAGATCAGGAGCGTACGCCACATATACAGTAATGATAATGATAAGCTTTATTGGCAGGGTATAAATCCCATAAAATAGTACAAAATTCTGCAAGGTAAGAAAGCTTTCCTCACAAAACAACTCGCTCCTCCACCAAACCAGACCTAGAGGCGGGGCCACCAATTTGACCTTCGTGTGAAGAGAGACCAACGCACGAAACAGCAACAAGGTAATAAACGATAAGGTAAACCAAACAATAATAAATTTTAAAATTAATAATTAGTACAAAAAGGGAAAAAAAAAATAAGACACGTACTGGAACGAGTAATAATAAAAAGTACCCAAACCTAACACTACGAAAAGAAAAAAAAGAAAATTAAAATAAAAAGTACACGTAGTGATAATACCAACGTGTGTGTATATATATGTATATATATGCCACTATATGGTAATGATGGTGATGTTTATTGACAAGAGACAGATCCCATAAAAAAAAGGTACAGTATCCATCAAGGTAATTAACGTTGCAACTAAACAATAAATTTCTAAAACAAAAACAAAACAGGACTACGGTAATATAAACAAATAAAAATAATACACGTAAAGAAAAGAGAAATAATAAAATTAATAATAACAGTTTCATAAAAATAAAAAGTACGTGTAATGGAATGGCTAATGAGGGAGTTAAGTGGAGCTTAGACAAACACTTTCATACCAAGAGATCCACAGTCTAGAAGACATAAAGCAGGACTGATGAATAGCTTGGATAGTTGGATTGTCCGAGTTTTTAATTCTTCGCATTAGACTGTATTGAGCGCGTCTTGTTACCTCAGGGAGTCTCGGAACGTTGCGGTCGGCGAACATTTGAGAGGCTGAGCATCTTGGAAGTAACTTATGCAGTAGTTTATAGGATCTGTTGTAAAGCAAACTGAGGGTTCTGCAGAAGCCTTTTTTATAATTAGTCCAGAGTTGCTGGCCACAAATATTAGTGCAAAAAGTACGAAAAACTGTCTTTAGCCTCGCTTATATAGAATTTGAAGCTCCTTATAATCATGTTTGCTTTAGCGCAGTAACTTGGATATTGTTTCTTTATATCTGAGTCGTCACTCAAGGAGTTGGTGATAGTTTGACCCAGATACTTAAATTCTTGTACCTGATCTATCGGTTCGTCTATCATTTTGAAAAACAATATTGGCTATTTGGTTTGAGCTTTTAGGATGGAACTGCATAACCTTAGTTTCAATAACATTGAAATTAATGTCATGGTTTTGAGACTATGATTCACAAATTTTTATAAGATGATCCAGACCTTTCATCGAAGGGCTTATTAACCCGGGATAGGTACACCCGGGTGGCCCACACCCAGGGTTCTACCACGATCACGGTATGTTCCGGAAGGGGTATATCTATCTAGGATTAACACCATAACATCGGCAGAGACCAACTTATTTATTCTCATGTTATCTACATAATCTAAACATCTATACATACATGTATACAATCTATATATCTGTCTATACAGCTATACTGTACATACATGTATACAGTCTATACATTTGTCTATATATCTATATAATAATAAATAATAATAATTGAATATTTATTAAGTCTTAAAGTTACGACGTTATAATCAACCTCTAAAATTTGGTTCATTATAATTCATTTCATTAAAGGCTGCCGAGATGTAAAAATATATAACAAAAATATATCATGCATAAAACAACGAAAGTTTGTATGTGTGTGTGTGAAGAAATGACGACGGAAGGGATCTACAGCTTCACGTCGTTGGATCCGAACCTCTCTGCTCGTTACATCATTAGGACGCAGAGAACGGTCCCCCATCCAACTATTCTCCAGAGTCACTGCCGCTTAATTTCGCTGATCGAAAAACATCAGTGTTTCGAAATGGCTACGACGTATTCCATGTAACTTTAACCTTAGTTAAACCTTAGTTTAGCTTGCGCCCGAATTGTTTATCCCGACGAAGGTCAAGCTTGTTGTTCCACCTTAGACCTACAGCTTAATGTGGAATCCGAACCACGACTCACCACGGGTGGTCAGAAATTACAAAGTCCTTGCCTGGACTTGACCTCACGACCTGCCGATCAGCGTCTTAACCACTAGGGTACCCAGGGTACCCATTCATGTCAACCAGTTTTTTACATAGAAGGATGAACAGGGTCGTGAGCCGCACGCCGCCTGTATTCAACGGGAATCGAACCGGAGACTGATTGATTCGTAGTCAGCCTTGGTAACCACTACAATATAATATACAGTATATATTACAACCTACCAATGTGATTATCTTCGCATAGTGACCACCCAACTAAACTGACCACTTTTCTGCTGTCCCGGCAAAACTCACATTATTTACAAAGCAAATATTTCTCAGTATAGTGACCATCTGCATAATTAGAAAGTGACTGGTTTTAACCAGCTGGAAATAATTTTTGTTCAAAAGTTGCTCTGTTAAAATAACCATATGATTTTAATAGAACACGATGGTCTTACAACTTAATCCTCTTACAGCTCATACCAAAATTTCTGCAAAATTGTTTCCACAGTTAAAGTCAAAACGAATGCGTTTGAGCACAAAAATGCATCGATTTCTAAAAATTGGGAAATAATCGTTTTTAGAGCTGATATGAAGCACGTTATTTATTGAAAAAGGCCGGTGACTTTGTTATTAGCTCTTTTCAGAGAAATAAAAATTTTGTCTACAGTGACCACTTTTGGCTTGGTCCTAATAGTGTTTACTTTAAGAAAATACTAATATATATATATATATATATATATATATATATATATATATATATATATATATACTATATATATATATAAGGGTGGGCCAAACAAAACTATTATCCTAATTTTGAATATAATTTTACCTTTATCAAATATTATTTGTACAATCAATATATGTGTCCTGTATAGAATTTCATTGTCTATCTCGTGGTGAAGTTGGATTTTTGCTAACTGTAACCATTATCTTTTAATTCGCTGTTATACAGACACGGGTAGAAAAACTCTCTTTCTATACAGGTACCTAATTGAGTTCAAGATTATGCGGAATGTGCCCTCCTCCATTATCAATGCACGCTTGCAACCTTGACTTCTCCCTTATCGACGGCAGTACCGCATCAAGGATTTTTTTCTTGGTAATAAGCAGCAGTGATTTTGGCATTTTGATCAACAAAAACAATCTCTGACTTCCCTAACTTTGAAATAAAGATGGAAACCATGACTTTTTGAGAAAAATGTGGACGTTCCCTGCAAAGTCGATCTAGACCGATAGATTTTTTGTCCTGTCTTCCATAAACTCGGTCATTTTGTGTGTTTATTGTTGAAGCAACCGTAAATATCTTTTCGTCGCTGAACCATATTTTCGACAATTCTCAGTCTGGGAATCGATCTAACAGAGCGCGACATTTCTCAACTCTTGCTTGCTTATTTGATGCAGAGAGCTTATGAACTTCGACTCTTTTAAAATATTTAAGACCCAGATCATCTTTTACTATACGACGAACCAAAGCTGGGCACTTGCGTTTTTTTTTGCGGTACTGCGGTACTACCGCACTACCAAACCGGTACCGCATAACGCAGTACCGCAAAGGATCGCTGAAAGTACAGCCTGTACTTTCAGCGATCCTTTGCGGTACTGCGTTATGCGGTACCGGTTTTGGTAGTGCGGTAGTACCGCAGTACCGCAAAAAAAAACGCAAGTGCCCAGCTTTGCGACGAACACTAGAGCGAGAAATACCAATAGTTTTTGAAATTTCTCTAACGGGCTTGTGGGTGTTGGGCCGTTCTTCTTGACTGCATATCATGGATGAAACCGTGTTAATATTTTCCTCAGTACGTGGTTTTTGGCCTTCCACAGCCTTCTTTTCGTTTGGTCGACCCTGTGATATCGATTTTCTTTATGCGATATTGAAGTCCAGGTATCGTCCATCGTTTATTTGGAAACTCTTTCTTCATTCGTTTTGCACCCCAGTGTTTCTCCTTACGCAGGTTCAATATCAATGAAATACTCTTTGGAAGATGAAGCATCATGTTATAACTCGTTCACCAACTATAGCAGAATGATGGTCTGAAATGAAGAAGGAAATAAATTTATTTTGTGTAAAAATTAGGAAAATTAATTATTTATGGAGAAACTGACTGTCATCTGAAAGTATCAGTTGCTGACTTTGACCGCCTTTCAATTGAGCACCATATTCTGATACCTCCCTCCAGTTGTGAACCTGTACCCTTACTCCTGGGGCGTTGAATCTAGATTCAAAGCCAGTGTTCGAAAGAGTAAAAGTATGGGTACAACATACGGCCTCAGCAGTAAGATCAATGAACAGGGTGAGCCACAATATTTTTTCAAAAGTTGGGTAAGTTTTTTTTTTTTGCCCACCCGGTATATAAAACCATAAAATCTCTGATAGTTTCTGTTCTTCCACACTAATTATTTATTATTATTATTATTTATTATTATTATTATTATTATTATTTTTATGGGTAAACCTTTGACAATAAAATATATGGTTTTACAACGTTGCAGAAGTAGTCTGAGACAGGCCGGGTTTCACCCATTATTATAATTTACAAAAACGAGTCGTTGTACAAAATGGTATCGAGACAATGTGAATAAAAAAACGAATCCATTTACAAAAACATTACGGTGATAATTTAATTTGCTGTTATCAAAAATCAAATTACTGTTGAATTCTTTACAAGAACTAAAATCTAATTTTCTATAGAGTGAAATTTCTATATTGCTTTTTAACTTTTAAATCTTTACGAAGTTATGTTTGTTGTGGAATCTCTCCATATAGGCTAATATACTTGGAGGAATTATGATATACGTGTACGATAGATAGTTTTCAAAGATGCCAAAGGCAGTAGGTTCTTTATGGCAGTGGTTCCTGACTTTTTCTGGTTCAGGATACCCCAATGCCATTTGTTCTTCTTTCGCGACACCCCGAATAATTTCGTCTCCCATCGTTCAGCATCCAGTTTCTTCTCAGCCCCCACCTACTGAACGCCACGTAATTTCAACTGAGTTGCTTAAGTTCAGTAACTTTTCAATTTCCAGTTACTAATTTTTTACATTTTCCTGAAATTTTGGGGCAGCATGAGTGGGAAACATGACCTTCATGACCTTCTACGAACAATTTTTTGGGTGTTAGATTAAGGTAGGTTAGGTTAAATTAGGTTGTCTGAAATTTCAAATAAGCTTTCATGATAAGATAATTTTGAACATATTCAATACGGTGATCAAATGACAATTTAATACCAAATGTTAACCCAAGATCTCGAAACGAACTGACATGATCAACTATTTATTTTGTCACTCATCCACAGATCGTAGTGAATGTAAAGACCAAAATTTTAATTTTGTTTACAGATAAAACTCTGTCATTAAATAACAAACAGTATTTAAGATGAGTTGGTGAGAGTACATGTTATCAGACATCCTTAAACTCAGCTAAACAGAGAGTTCTGGGGAACAGAATCCTGGGAAACATGATCTTGCAGAATTTCGTCAGAGCCTACATGAACTCTTCCACATCTCCTACATCAGTAAATTAACATTTGAGTGAATAGGCACAGATCGGAATGCTTTCAAAAAGTCAAGGAAAACTGACGCCACATAAATGCTCTTACACCAATGTATCCAAATTTGCGTTTTATTAGATTCGATTCTGCTTCATTGAAACCCATGCTGAAATCGAATTGAGTATCGTATACCAAATTATACTTGTCCATAAACTAATTAAATCTACAACGGGTTATTTTCTCAAATATCTTATTGAAATTTGACAGCGCAAAGATAAGAGGATAATAACTTAAATTTGTTTTGTCACCATTGTCATAAAATGAAAATAGCCTAGTCTTTCTAAATATAGACGAATAGACACTGACATAGCATACTTGCCAACATTTTGAAAAGCAAAAGCGGTAGGATTTGTGATAGTGGTGTACAGATTAAGCAGCATCGGCATCGGTCAAATTCAGCCGATTCTCTCACCGATTCTTTGAAATTTTAAAATTTTCATTACAAGACAAAATCTACGTGGAAAATTTAACATATAAAAAAACACCATTTATGATAATTTATACTCATTTCAAAGTGTAATTATATAAAAAAAATTTACATTCACGAAAAAAGCAAAGCTTAATAAGTTAAGTTGCCCATAAATTTACATTTTCTCTAAGTAGCTAATCTCTAAATATTATAAACTATTGTAAGCTCCTACTCTACATCAATAATAATTCTACAGGGAGGCCCATAACTTCCAATACGTTATAATTAAAGCGAAAATACAAAAAAAATCAAATAAAGTAAAAAGTTTATAAGTTAAAAAAAAAGTGTAAAATATATGAATCTCGACAAATATTCTTTCCTTAGTAATCGATTACGTCAGCGTGAACTCTGCTAGATAGATTTTCGCTTTCATTATAACCGACTGGGACTTATGGGTCACCCTGTATATTAAGTTGTACTTTATAATTTATATATTAAACCATCTTATTATGTTGAGTTTATTTTAAATATTTTAAAAACCCAAATTATATATCCAATTTTTTTTATTTAAATTGGCCAGCAGGGACTTGAAATTTTAATGAAAAATTTTTGTTGTTGTTTACACTGTTGAAGAAAGAAAATACCTTCAACGTAAGGAAAACCAATTACTTTAAATATTGGTATTTAATTTATAAAATTAAAATTAAATTATTTTAGCATTCTACTGAGGAATAAAACTATTTATCATCATTTTAGCTACGGTATATGAGTAACAAATTCTGGTGCTGTATATCGTGGAGTGAGTTTAGGAAAAGTATTTAAACAAATTGAAAATGTAAAAATATAAAAAATTGAGGTGCTCTTCCAATATGTGCTCTACCGCGAAACTGTGATCTACCATATTCCAATACGTGCTCTACCGTGAAATTAGCCTTATAAGGCTAACTAACGAAAATATCATGACTTAACCTAACCAATCGTTAGGTCAACTATACGCCCTTGACGATTGGTTAGGTTAAGTCGTGATATTTTCGTTAGTTAGCCTTATAAGGCTAACTAACGTACCTGCTGCTAATCCGAATAATCTAAGGTAGATCACGTATTGGAATGTAAATTTTAAGGTAGAGCACATATTGGAAGAGCACCAAAATTGAACTTTTTTACATTAGATTAGTATAATTTATGAAGGGAATTGATTTTTTTAATATATAAACAAAGAATCGACAATGGTATCGGCAGTTTTTCATGGAATCGGCATCAGTACCGTCTAAATTTTGGAATCGGTATACATCACTAATTTGTAATCAATGCCAAGGGGTCCGCGAGCATGCCCCATTCCCGGAAATATTTTGGAAATCTAGCCTTAAATAATAATGCTACTCTAGTACATTCTGAGCATAAAAGGTTTGATATTATTTGGATGTTGTTCATGTTGATAATGTGAAAATCGGTAGGGTTAGCAAGTATGACATAGATTCATTAATCAAAATAAATAGCTCTTAAGAGAATACGGGAACAATGATTTTCAAAAAAAAAATCTCATACATCTGACAATTTATAATGTTTTTAAATTTTAAAATTATCATTTGAGGTTATGGAGTAAATGTAAGAAGATCCTTTAGTCAAACCTTAAACAACTAAAGAATATTAAAAAGAAGCAACATTGATTTTTTTTAACTGGCATCAAATGAGATTGGTTTACATTACGAACACTTCATTATACATTAAGATCGAGTAACGAGAATTTGATATTATCTTTCAAGGAGAAATTTCCTAAGTTTGTAATGTAGGTCAGAAGGAAAGAGAAAAATGTGAATTGTGAAATGCGCAACAAGATGAAGTTTTTACCTGAAAATATTTTTACTGACATTTCAAAGTACATTTTGTTCCTGCAATATGGGTAAAAGTACCTGGAATATGGGTAAAAGTACCTGGAATATGGGTAAAAGTACCTGGAAACAATTTCATTAATTTCGTTTATGGAACTGAAAGGTATTCTATATACAATAGCCGACAAAACCCTCATAACCTTACTATTTTACTAAATATACAGTGGCTCTGTGATTAGAGATTAAACTTGAAACTTGAATACAGAAGTGGAAGTAAAAATAACACTGACAATAACATGGAAGATACTTTAAATAAAAAATAATTCACCAAAAATATTTTTCAGCTAAAACTAAACTAAAATATTTTGTGTTACATACCCTATTTAATTAACTTTTACCTAAAAGAAAAAGAAAATCATTTGTACAGGGTGGCCCATAAGTCCAATCGGTTACAATATATGTAAAGCGGAAATTTATGTAGCAGATAAAATATATATGTGTGTGTGTGTGTATATTTTTTTAAATAATCAAAAAATATTTCCAAACTTACTATAACTTTAATTCGATTTTGTATTTTTACTTTACAACCGATGGGGCTTATGGGCCACCCTGTAAAATAATTATTAGACAAAAAAATATGAATAAAAGAAGTAATAAAACTAAACAAAGGTGGGTGTTTGGGTACAACGTAAGTGACCTTTATCATCACAAAAATAAACCTAGAAATTGAAAAGATTGGTAAGAAAAAGGTGTCAAGGAGCGATTTAATGCATTTTCTTTGCTCATCTGCGTCGCTTTAGATGCGTGTGTATGGCTATTTACGCGTGTGGTAACTTGATATGAATACTTTTATGCAAATATTATTAGATATTATTAGAATAAGGGCACCCTGTGTTAGAAAAATAATAATAATAAAAAAAAGGTTGGAATAGTTAGGGAAAATAAGTTACACGCAGTCAAGTTAGACGAAAGTTAGATGAGTTAAACGAGTTAGTGTACAGGGTGTCCATAATGTCTTGTTATCCCAGTAAAATACTAACTGATTTTCGTTTTTCTTTCAGACCCATTTGAAATGCGTGATAGCGCGCAACTATACGATTGAATAAGGGGCCATTCGAAAACCACGTGGTTCTTAAAGGGGGGAGGGGGTTCCTTATTTGACCATCAAGGGCCACATGGGAGGGGGGGGGTCTTGACGTTTAACCACGTGGCCAATACTAAGCATTAAAATATTCTGTTTATAATATTGTTTATCATATCATATATATATATATATATATAGTTCGTACACTGCAGAAAATTGTACAAGATTCGAATCTTTAACGTTCATGGAACACAAATTCGCCATACTTTTAATTTGCTTTATTTTAATTTGCATTTTAATTTACATAACATTAAGAAGGGGTGGGGGTGACATCAGAAGACCACGTGGTTTTGGAGGGAGGGGGGGGGGGTTAAGTCATTGGCCACAAATGACCACAAGGGGGTGGGGACGGGTTTGAAAATCACCCGAAAAAGGACCACGTGGTTTTTGAATGACCCCCTAACGCATATTGACTAGTACCTGGGTGCATGAACGACCACGTAATGGTAAAAACCATTGAAAATATTCGTTCGGACTTCCAGGACCGATTCAGTGGCGCAGCTCCTTCTTGATGGAGGTACTAGGTACCTAGCCAATATGCGTGGTTCAATCGTATATTTACTTCTATCCCACACTTCAAATGGATCTGAAAGAAAAACAAAAATAATTTAGTATTTTACCGGGATGACAAGACATTGTGGACACCCTGTAGAACAGTTGAATTGTTCAGTCAGATACCAAACAACTGACTAAGCTCGTGAAATAGGCTCTCATTTATCTAAAAACTAAGTTATAGCTTATAAGTAAACAATGAGGTACCGGTACCGGAATATGCGTTACAGAATCTGAAATGACCAATCAGGGATCGGAAAACTGGGATACAGGGTATGAAACGAAAAAAACAGATGGGGAAAACTGTATTTCAAACTGTGAAATGACCAATCATTAATTACCAAAAATTGTTTGCTCCTGACTGAGTCCATGTTTAAGTACATGAAAAAGTCTTAAAACTCCATCTGACACTATTGCATTAAATGAGGGTACTTTAATATTAAATAGTGTGTGTGTGTGTGTGTGTGTAAAAATGAGGTCGAGTGTGTAATAATAATTTAATAATTCACAGATGTAGTGGGGTAATTGTTTTGGTGAGGTAACACTTTTGCTACCTCGGAATATTAAAAATTTTATATAAAAGATCTAAAAACATTTTTAATGTCGGAAAAAATATGTTGTTCTGATTAGGTTAGGTTAGGTTAGGTTAGGTTAGGTTAGGTTAGGCAAGATTAGGGAGTACCTCGCTATTTAATGACGTAACAGAAAACTATGTTCGAGCCCTCAATTGCGTCTCAAACAATTATTATGCCCTTCTCGGTTCAATGGCACTAAGGTTAAGTTAGATCAGGTTAGGTTTTTAGATATATGGATTTAAAAAAGTTTTTACCTCGCTTATGCGGAGATGCGCACGTGTGTGTGTGTGTGTGTGTGAGAGAGAGAGAGAGAGAGTGTTACAAGGAGTTACAAGGAAAAGAAGTACCTCAAAAGGCCTTGCGGCCCATACCGAGGAGGTACCAATGGCAACGGGTGCCAGGGAAAATTTTGTGAAAGTTTATTTTTCTTTCAACTATCCTAGCAGTAGTAGAAAACTGGATAGAAAAGTAGAAGGCTCTCTCCCCACCCTCCGCTCCCTCCCTGCCAGAGGCAGGTACGGAAAAAGGTTGAAGAAAATACCTTGACCCTAGAAAAGTAGCCAAGGAAATTTTACAGGAAAGTGGAGAATATATAAATAGCTCTATATTTAGCTTGCTCACAGAGACCGAGCAAGCGAACTCCTGCAGAGTTTTCTGAGGTTTTAATCTTAAACTATGAGTGTGTTCAGTACTTTGTCTAGCCTATTTTTAAACAGATTTACACTGACTGGAAACAACCTGAGGGAAGTTGGTTCCAGATATTAACTATTTTATAGGAAAAGAAATTTCCGCAGACTGAGGTCCTAAATGTCTTTACACACTCAAATAGTGTGCAAGATTTCGTCTAACCTTTTCTTGAACTGATCCACAGAAGAACTGTTCACAACTTCCGAAGGTAACCTGTTCCATGTGTCACAGATCTTATACATAAAGTAATTCCCACACACACTAGTCCTAAACCGCTTCAAATCCAACTTCCAACCATTGTTGCGAGTTGGGTTATCATTTAAACTAAACATACTTCTAAAATCGACATCGTTGAACCCTCGTAAGAGCTTGAAAACCTCAATCAGTTGACCGCGCAGCCTCCGAGTTTCAAGCGAAAACAAGTTCAGGGCGCGTAACCGTCGATTGTAGCCCACATGCCTAACGGAAGGGATTAACTTTGTGGCCCTCGCCTGCACTCGCTCCAGCCTCTCAATATCTTTCCTGAGGGTGGGCGACCAGAACTGCACAGCATACTCCAGGTACGGCCGAACAAGGGAATTGTACAGTGAGAGCACAATCTCCTTGTTCCGAAACTGAAATTGCCTCCTGATATAACCCAATAGTTTCTGGGCTTTCTTTTCCACCTCTACACACTGTTTCGTAAACTTAAGGTCGCTGCTAATTAGCACACCCAAGTCCTTTTCTAAATCAGTCACCTCGATATTACTGCCCAACATCGAGTAGTCCGACTTGGGATTGGCGTAGCCAATGTGCATCACTTTGCATTTACCCAAGTTAAACGGCATTTGCCATTTTTCGGACCACTCTCCTATCCTACCTAGGTCCGCACGCAGTTCCTCGATCGCTTCGGGCGTCCCAACATTGGCCCCAAGCTTGGTGTCATCAGCGAATTTGGCGATCCGACTGACGATGCCACCGTCGATATCATTTATGTAAATGGTAAACAACAGTGGCCCCAAAACGGAACCCTGTGGAACCCCACTAGTGACCGAGGCCCAACCCGAACTAGCCCCTTTAATTACCACCCTCTGCCGCCTATTCCTCAGCCAGTTTTCAATCCACCTACCTATTTCCCCACCGATACCCAGCGCGCGCACTTTCGCCATTAGCCGGCGGTGAGGTACCTTATCAAAGGCTTTCTGAAAGTCGAGATAAAGTATATCAATCGCCCTACTCTTATCGTACTCACTCAACATGACGTGGAAAAACTCGAGCAAGTTGGTGAGACACGACCTATGCCGTCTAAACCCATGTTGGGAGTCCCCAAGCAGCTTGTAGGAACCCAAATGGTCAACGATTCTATCAGCTATTATCCTTTCTAATAATTTACCTACAACTGAAGTGAGACTAATAGGACGATAGTTCCCTGGACTTTCGTGATCCCCTTTCTTAAAGATAGGGGTCACGTTGGCCTCCCTCCAGTCACCAGGCACCTGGCCCATCTCCAACGATTTGTTGAAGACTGTAGCCAGGTGGGGAGCCACCTGGTCGCGCACTTCTCGCAAAACACTGGGGAGAAACTGGTCTGGCCCAGGAGCCTTAAACGCGCTCAGTTTGTCTATTCTATGAGCAACGACTGTCGCGGTACATCTGACACTATCCAGGCCAGCACCTTCGTGCCTCACAGCTGGCTCGGGGATGACGCGGGTATCCTCCCTGGTGAACACTCCCGCAAAGTACTCATTAAGCACATTAGCGATGTCCGCGTCGGAGGTCCGCAGAACGCCGCTTCCGTCCTTTAAAGGACCTATCATGCTTCTAATGGGCTTTCTACTATTAACATAACTGAAGAACTCCTTAGGGTTCCCCTTGCAGAGGCTTGCCACCCGTAGTTCTTCGTTACGTTTCGCTAGCCTAACCTTCGCCTTCACTTCCCTACACAGGCGGACATACGCTTCAGTGTTCTCGTGGGAACGATTGGCCTTCGCCCTCCTATACGCTACTTTTCTATTTCGGATAGCCGAAGCGATGCCACGATTGAACCACTTAGGCTGCGTTGAAGCAGGGGTGACCGGTTTTGAGGGTATGGCAGCAGACTGCAGCACC
This sequence comes from Bathynomus jamesi, assembly GCA_023014485.1. NCBI lineage: Eukaryota > Metazoa > Arthropoda > Malacostraca > Isopoda > Cirolanidae > Bathynomus > Bathynomus jamesi. Next base: position 556,645 of record JAJOZX010002880.1, on the reverse strand, counting down.
ATAAACTCATCCCGGAATGCACTCCACACTCCCTCAACATCGCCGCCAACCTCTAACCCCATCTCTCCTACGCTATCCCTGAGGCTAACAAAGTTCGCCCGCCGGAGATCGAGCTTACTGCAAGAGGTTACATTTGTATTAAATAAAAATTCAAATCCTCGGTATATATATATATATATATATATATATATATATATATATATATATATATACAGGGTGTCCCATAAGTCCGGTCTCACTTGAAAATTTATTTTACATTAAATTTACAAAAATAATAAATTAGAACTAAAACAAATGTACAAATTGATGTCTTGTTTTGGGACCTTTTTTGGGGGGGTTGCAGGTAGAATAACACGCAATGGCTAATATCGAAGCGAGTTACACTCGTGAGGAAAAGGCGGAGGTAATGATTTCCCTGCTGAAAACACTGTTCATACCAAAACTTTCTTATAAAAAGGAAAAAACTAAACTACTAGAAACTCAGACACATCTCACAGCTAAGATTGATAGCTGCAAAGAACTCAACTACTGGGAAGGACTACGTAAACTAAATCTGTACTCCCTGGAAAGAAGAAGAGAGACGTACACCATAATCTACGTATGGAAAATGATCGAAAAACTGGTACCAAACCTCATATTTAAACCCAATTACCATCCAAACAACGCTGGAAAATAGGAAAGGCAGAATGTCCAAACTAAAGGCCCGACAAGGGACTTCTTCAGCACTGAAGGAAAATAGCTTGGTTGTCAGGGGGCCAAGACTTTTTAACCAGCTTCCAAAGGACCTCAGGAAGTTACAGGGATCAAAGTTGAAGTCTTCAAAAGACTAGATGCCTGGCTCAGGACGGTACCAGATGAGCCGGTGTACCTATGTACGGTGGAGAGCGCAAAAGAGCAACTCGCTCCTCCACCAAGCCAGGTATAGATGCGAGGACACCAGTTTGACCTTCGTGTGAAGAGACACCAACGCACAGAACTATATATATATAATTTAACGAGGTTTATATATATATATATATATATATATATATATATATATATATGTGTGTGTGTGTGTGTGTGTGTGTACACACGAGGGTAATTCAATAAGTATCCGCACTTTTTATTTTCACATCTGATAGATTATAAACACATCACTTCTCAACATAGTCTCCCTGTTTCTCAATGCACTTAGTCCAGCGATCTACAAGCTTCCTAATGCCATCATAAAAGAATGTTTTTGGCTGTGTGCGTAGCCAGTCATGCACAGCCTCCTTCAGGTCATCATCGACTTGGAATCGCTGACCTCTCAAAGCGTCTTTTAGTTGTCCAAACGGGTAAAAATCCGAAGGTGCCACGTCTGGACTGTAGGCTGGATGGTGGAGAACTTCAAATTTAAGTTCTTGAAGGGATTTTCTAGTCTGTGCAGCGGTATGAGGGCGCGCATTGTCGTGTAACAGAATAACACCGTCCGACAATCTCCCTCTCCGTTTTGTGCGAATTGCTCGCTTTAACTCATTCCAAAACATGTCAGAATACGATGCACTTGTTACTGTAGTTCCACGCTCTAGATAGTTCAAGGATAGGGCCTCGTGTATCCCAAAGCAGTGTTAGCATAACATAACTCAGAATCATTCCCTGACGAGGTGTAGCTCTGAATACACGAAAGGCCTTGGAATCGTTTTTCTTTTTCCTTGTGGGTTTGCAGCATTCATTCATTTCACGTGTTTAATTGTGAAATTCATCCCATATATATATATATATACAGTATATATATATATATATATACTACGTTCCAAATTATTAAGCAGATTGCATTTTCTCCAATGTTTTCAAAAGTTTTTCACCGATTTCAATGAAATTTATAGCAAATAATTACTATATATAGCAGCACTGATGGTATTCATTTCGATAAAATATTTTGATAATTAAAATAATTCTCATTTTATTGAAAAATATGTAAAATATTGTGTTCCGAATTATTAAGCAAGTATTCTATTTACGGATCTAAATGGTGAAAATGGGTAAGAAGAAGGATTTGACACTAACTGAGAAAAGAAAAATAGTCAAATACTCGCTGAAAATATAAAATCTTGAAATTGCGACGCAGTTTGCAGAGCTTATCGAACTGTAAACAAGTTTGTAGCGAAGGGTACCAAACTGAAGCAGCGAAGTGATAAAGGAGCTATAAGAAAAGTGACAAGGCGCAGATATCTGTAATCAAGCGCAAATTGCAAAGCATCCATTGTCCTCAAGTAAAGAAGTTTTTGAGCAGGCTGGCATACATAATGTACCGAGAACATCTCTATGTGGAATCCTCCAAACAATTGGCAAGACGTGTAAACCTACGATTCAGTCACCATTAACACCCAGGTACAAGAAGCAGCGTGTTGAATGGGCGCGTCAGTAAGTGAAAACAGATTTTAATACTGTATTGTTAACCGATGAATGAAGAGCAACCCTTGAGGGATCTGATGGTTAGTTAAGAAGATGGATTGCTAAGGGTCAATCTCTACTATGGAATGAGGTTTTCTTTTAGAAAGTTTGTGTAAGACTGGGCATTCATTTTTACACCATCAGGCACTCTGTATGGGACAGCTACTTCATTGCCTATCAATCCTGCCCAAAACACGACTCCACCTTGTTGGCGTCTTAATCTCGATGGTAGAAATTGGCTCTCAGCAATCCATCTTCTTGACCAAACATCAAGTCCCTCAAGGGTTGCTTTTCATTCACCGGTGAACAATACAGTATTAAAATCTGTTTTCACGTACTGACGCGCCCATTCAACACGCTGCTTCTCGTACCTGGGTGTTAATGGTGACTGAATCGTAGGTTTACACGTCATGCCAATTGTTTGGAGGATTCCACATCGAGATGTTCTTGGTACATTATGTATGCCAGCCTGCTCAAAAACCTCTTTACTTGAGGACAATGGATGCTTTGCGATTTGCGCTTGATTACAGATATCTGCCCTGCCGCCTCGTCACTTTTCTTATAGCTCCTTTATCACTTCGCTGCTTCAGTTTGGTACCCTCCGCTACAAACTTGTTTACAGTTCGATAAGCTCTGCCAAACTGCTTCGCAATTTCAATAGATTTTATATTTTCAGCGAGTAACTTGACCATTTTTCTTTTCTCAGTTAGTGTCAAATCCTTCTTCTTACCCATTTTCACCATTTAGATCCGTAAAGAGAATACTTGCTTAATAATTCGGAACACAATATTTTACATATTTTTCAATAAAATGAGATTATTATTTTAATTATCAAAATATTTTATCGAAATGAATACCATCAATGCTGCTATATATAGTGATTATTTGCTACAAATTTCATTGAAATCGGCGAAAAACTTTTCAAAACATTGGAGAAAATGTAATCTGCTTAATAATTTGGAACGCAGCGTATGTATATATATATATGAGGATTATAATTGTGGGGTTTTGGGTTGTTTTTTAACTCAGGTTTCCAAATCGATTCCTATGTTATTATTATAATGTTGTTAGTTGATCATTAGCTACCAAAAATTGTAAAATAAACCTAATTTAACTTTTTGAAATTTCTCTATTTGTGTTCTGTCATATATATATATATATATATATATATATATATATATATATATATATATATATATATATATATATATATGAAAATAACTACGAAAGAAAAGAAAAACACAAAATAGTGCTCAAGCGCTTTCGTCTGATGACATTCTCTTCTCAGGAACACTGATATATACGAGTATATATATAGGAATTAATAGTAATATGAAATAGTCATGACGTAAACGGTGACGTGGCTTCGATGACGTAATAACTATTTAGAGCCGTTCTTAGCAGTTTATACGCTTACACTTTTTTTTACGTTTGGCAGTGCTGAGACTCCTCTGAGTCATGGGTTCGAACTCCAGTGCTGCTTAGGGCGGTTGTCTTTTCTGTATCTTACGTCACGGCGAGGCGGCGCCAGGCCACCCCATTTAATTGACTCTGGCTAAGGTAGCCTTGTCTCGAGCCCCTAAACCCCACTTTCTGGGAATATGAGACATTGGATGTTATACTTTTTTTAAATTTATTTTCCTTAATTTAAGATCTTGAAATTTTTAAACTTTAATGAATTTAATGATAATTACTTCATAATAACTTTAATGACTTTAATAATAACTTTAATAATTAATTTAATAACTTCTCTAATAACTTCAATGATGAATTTCATTAAAAATTATAATTGACAGTTTGCAATTGGAATTGATAATATCTAATTGGGATGTCCTCTTGCAGTACTACTTTGATTTTCCATCGAATGATTACTGTTTCCGTGGTCGGGGCCACTCCGAGTGTGTTGAGCGCATCACGGAGGTGATTCGCTAGGGCATGGAGGTGTACATTCCAAATTCTTTTCCTAGTACTAATGCAAAAATATCCTTGGTTTAACTTTGCTCGTTCTAATGCTATCCGCAACAGAGAGGAGGTTTTCAGATGGTACCGTCGCTATCCAACTCCTGACTCTCACTCAGCTTATATTTCTGCCCGAAATCGGGCAAAATCTGATCTTCGACTGGCCAAAAATTTCTTCATCAGACAAAAATGTGAAAATCTATTTAATTCTAATTCTTCTCGCTCTTTCTAGCATCTAGCTAAGAACCTCTTCAACAACTTTACTTCCTCTTCTTTCCCTCCTCTTTTCCATTCCGACAGCTCAGATTTCCTTTCTGATTTCCTTTCTGGCTGATCTATAGCTGCGGTTGTAGATGGCCAATGTTCTTCTCCTGAAGCTATTAATAGTGGTGTTCCTTAGGGCTCTGTCCTGTCACCCACTCTTTCTTTTATTTATCGATAATCTATTAAGTCGCACTTCCTGCCGTATCCACTCCTATGCCGATGATTCCACCCTTCTTAAGATGTTCCTATCAACAGTCACTCTTGCTTCGAATCAGGCGTGTTTGTCTAAAACAATTCGTCTAAAATACAATTTGTCTAAATCAATTTGTCTAAAACAATGTCTAAAACAATTTGTCTAAAATAGTTTGTCTAAAATCAATTTGTCTAATAACAATTTGTCTAAAAATAATTTGTCTAAAATACAATTTGTCTAAACAAACAATTTAATATAATATGGCATACAAATTGTTGCCTGATGTACAATGCTATTTATTACTTGCCACGCCCCATCTTAAAAGGTTACCTCTTGTGCGGAATAGTACATCGAAATCAGTTATCCCGGAACCCATAACCCGGTTAGGTTAGGTTAGGTTAGGTTAGGTTAGGTATATTATGAAATAAAATCAACCCATTTTCAATCTTTTCATCCTCACTCCAAATTTATCAAGCAGACAAATGCATTTCTAGTTATCTTCAGTTATTAGTCAAATTGTATTTTAGACAAATTATTTTTAGACAAACTATTTTAGACAAACTATTTCGATGTACTATTCCGCACAAGAGGTAACCTTTTAAGATGGGGCGTGGCAAGTAATAAATAGCATTGTACATCAGGCAACAATTTGTATGCCATATTATATTAAATTGTTTGCTTAGACAAATTGTTTGCTTAGACAAATTATTTTTAGACAAATTGTATTTTAGACAAATTGTTATTAGACAAATTGATTTTAGACAAACTATTTTAGACAAATTGTTTTAGACAAATTGTATTTTAGACGAATTGTTTTAGACAAATTCTCCTAGACGCCTCTTGCTTCGCGTGAGACGTCTATGGCGCACCTGATCTCTGATTTTTCTACTATCTTTTATTGGGGCAGAGAAAACCTTGTGGTTTTCAATGCCTCAAAACTTCAGTTTCTTCATCCGTCCATTCGTCACAGTTTTCCGCACGACTATCCCCTTACCTTCAACAATATGTATATGATACAACTCATTCCTTCCTTTTCTCTTAATATTCTTGGTGTTTCCTTTTCTCGTGATCTTTCCTGGAAAGAGGTTAGGTGTATTGTATGGGCTCCGTAGTTTCTTCGTCCCAACTCAGTTGTTGTCTCTGTACAGTGGTCAGAGCTGGGAAGTATTTAAATACATATTTAAATACATTTGTGTATTTAGAACTATTATAAATACATTGTTTTTCATGTATTTAAATATAGTATTTAAATACTTTAATGAGTATTTAAATACAATGTATTTAAATACTCAAAATATAAATACTTTTACTGATTTAATACACGTTCTGTACTAGCACAGTACGACGCGTCGACAGTGTAGTACAACATGGTTCATGTTTCAACGTGTCAGTTCAATCAGTTGTGTCTTGTGTGCCACTCTTAGTCGAAAGCGGTTGATTTCTTTATCGTGTGCGTGTCATGGCTTCAACAACCAAATTTGTATGTATTTAAAATGTATTTACAAATGTATTTAAATACAATTGATGTATTTTGTATTTAGTATCTAAATACATTCGTAAAATGTATTTAGTATTTAAATACATTTCTCCCATGTATTTAGTATTTAGTATTTAAATACATTCAATGTATTTATTGCCCAGCTCTGACAGTGGTCTTATCCGCCCCTGTATGGAGTACGCTTCTCATGTGTGGGTTGGCTCAACCCACAGAGCCCTACCTGACGGGGTGGAATCAGAGGCTTTTCAGTTCATCAATTCAGTCTTTCTCTCTTCGCCGCACTGCTGCCTCACTCTCTCTTTACGATGGCTATTACAATGGATATTGCTCCTCCTTTAAGGAGAGCTCGCAGTACCAGACACTCGACACATTCTCATTCCTTTTCTGCCCAACTCTAACGCAAGGGTTAATCGGTATTCTCAATTTTTCATTTACTCAACCGGTCAACTCAGAAACAACCTTCCTCAGTTCATCTTTCCCCTTTTCTTTTGTGAGAGAGGAGCCCATGGCGAACGCCCGCAAATATTCCCCCACCCCCATAGGATGGAAAAGGAGATAGAGACAGAAACAAGGTTCAGAGTTTTCGCGATGCCTGGACACTGCATTTCAAAGTTTGGAGGTCATAGACCTGCTTAAAATCGATCTGGAATAATGTCCAACAAAATAATGGTGCAAAAATAATCGGCACATTTTTCTTATTAATCAATATATATACACACATGTGGTTATTTACATTTTCAAACTGTCCAAGTTTAGAACACTTCCACATGACCATCATTCGTCACCAATAACTTCTCGGGTTGTTTGACGAGATCTGCTAGATCTCTGTCTTTGTTACGATACACAAGTGTTTTAACATTAGTGATAGAAATCCAAAGGGCTTAAGTCGGGGTATCCAAATGGCCAGGATACTGATCCATCATGTCCAGCGCTGAGAAAATATTGCCTTCTTGAAAGTTGCGAATTACAACGACATAGTTGGGAGACACCCCATCTTGTTAAAAGATTACGTTCCTCACATCAACTCCAATAGCCTTTACTTGGTTAAGAAAAAATGTTTGTTAGATGTTAAGATAGTTCGCTCCAGTCACAGTACGATCATCCCCCAGAAAACTGGGAACTGATTATACAGTCACGTGACACAGCACATCAAACATTGATTTTTGGTAAATCCCGTTCATGTTGATGTATTTCAGTGTTGGATAAGACGCAGTAGATCGATAGCACGGACACTACGATCACCCGAGTTTTAACCCCTTTGCAATTTTATCTGTAGTGTTATTTTATAACACTTGTGCATCCTGATAAACCCAGGAATCTGCCAGAGCTCTGTCAAAGAATCAGAGCGGTAATTGGATTCATTTCACAAGAGCATCTTGCTAATGTTCTAATGGAGTTCGAGCCCGTTGAATACGCACTGTATCGACGAAAGGTCATCTCATATACTCTGTGTGTGTGTGTGTGTGTGTGTGTGTGTGTGTGTGTGTTTTACTTTCAGGAAACTTGAAACGATTATTTTGGAAGGATGTCATTGTGGGGTGGGGCTAGGGGATGGGGGGGGGGATTCTTTCCTTACAGTCACGGAACATGTTCAAAGTGTCCTCCCCTTCATGAAATCACGTGACGAATTTGGGCAATATAATTTCTATCGTAAAACCTCAAATGATTCGCAGGTTTGCAGTTCAACGTTTCGCGAAACTAACAATAATCTAACAAAGTTTGTAAATACAATTTATTGAGTCTGTATCAAGTTGTTGTTCTTCAATATGTAATATATTGCACATTTGCAACGGAAAGACAGTGTTGACAACACTTTAACCAATATCTTTATTATTAAAAAGAAGAAGAAGAAGCAATAAGAATATTATTTGATGCTCATTTTTATATATGCACTGAAATACATCTTTTAAAGCGTTAAAAGTGTTAAAGATCAAAGATCTTATCAAAATCGTCTATTTCAAGTCCATTGACAAAAGTAAATACACGCTTATAAATCCCTGTACAGACGTTTGACAAAAATAGACACCATGATGATTGTCTTCAAGAACAAATGGCAAAGCTCATCACTGGAGTGGCGACCGTGTATCAGCTTTACATAATGATAAAGGGGAAAGCAACACGGTCCTACTGTAAATATATTGATTTAATAAATCTGTTATTATCTATTGATTTTTATTAACAAGTCAAAAACTGGGGGGGGGGGGGGGGGAAACCGAGTGTCTATTTTCTTTTGTCAACCTTCTGTACTTGTTGGACTGACATTGTACGAATACAATTTTAAAATAAAAATTTACCCCTGAATTTTAAATGTAGTCGCTAATAATTATTAACATATTCTAACCTAACTTACACTATTTTCGAGCTTCTACAAAGATTTTTCATAAGTTAACCTAAGTTAACCCTTATGTCAACCTAATCTAACTGGAACTAAAATAACCTAATGTAACCTTACTTCACCTAAACTATTCTGACCTAACCTAACTTATAACTGAACTCAACTTAAGCAAAGAGAACCGATTTTCACTTAACTTAAATAACTTTTATTGGAAAAGGGATTTCTGTGAACACTTCGGGATTAATATCATTTTGCCATTCAAAAGTAAGTGAAATATATAATGAGGAGCATTCGTGGAATCTTCGGGATTAATGCCACTATTACGAGCAAAACTAATAGGAAGAAGGACAGTGAGCTGCCCAACGGAATTAATGTCATTGTTACATAAAATTTTTTTTTAAAATTTTTGGGAAAAGGGATATAAGGTATCTGTACAAAACGATTAATCCTAAAAGGACGACCGCTACATACTGGTAACCTTTCAAATACAAGCATTCATAACTTAACCCTACAAACAATTCCGGCGTTAAAGGGTTAAACCAATTCATTCTTACAAAAATGCCTTTAAGATTTAAAATCAGTAAGGAAATATTCGTGGATTCAATTACTAATTTTTGTTGACATTGGTTAACTTTAAATATCGATTTGGGTGCATATAAGAAGTAGTGAATGTTTAGTTGTACGAGTAGTATGTGTGCAAAGATCGTGATGAACACTTATAGTGTTTGTCATTTACCATTACTTATTCGGACTAGAGTGGATTTGTGGATTTAATTTTCCCAGAAGAGTTCCTTGTTCCATGCATGGTCCGTGTGTATCATATATACAGAATGTGTGTGTGTGTGTGTGTGTGTGTGTGTGTGTGTGTAGTTTGCATGTAAAAATAAATAAAACTTAGAGCAAACAGGACGTCGGTCGGCTTTCGGGATTAATGTCATTTTTTACATGCAAAAGTAATAAAAATATGTAAGGAAATGACCCTTGGTCAGTGTCATTTTCTGTATGCAAAAATAATTTTGAAATTCGGGAAAAGGATGTCTTTACGTTTGGGATTATGGCAATGCATTCTTGGGAAGATGCGTTTACGATGTAAATTTAGGAGGAAAATGTTTGTTGATCCGAGCGAAGCGAAGATCCACCTCGCGGAACATCTGCACGGAGGCGCGAGCAAAGCCAGCTCGTTTAGCTATTATTATTTTGGTCGCTAAGGATGCTCCAGTATCAAAATGATAGACATGTAAACCGTTTCCTGCATTTATGCTCTCTCTCTCTCTTCTCTCTCTCTCAACTTGTCTTTGCCGTCCATTACTCCCGACGTTTCATACAGTACACAAAAGGGTAATTAAAATTTACATTCTTTGACAAATTGTATCTAAAGTTGCGCTTAATTTTGAACAATAAAAATGTAAATTTGTAAAACTAAATTAAAAAGAAAGTTTTTTTGGCTCAGTTGCTTTCCAAAAAAAAGCATTGTGTGATTTAAATTTAAATACAGAAGGATTTTTGTTTCAAAAGTTTTAAACTATGAATGATATTGGAGAAAGCCCGTCATCACTTAATTTTATAAGCTTCTACATTTTTTTTTCTTTGTTTTAATGTTCTTTAATACACGCGGTCTCTCTATTTTTTATTTAAAGAATGTAAGTTTATTTTTATATAAAGTTACGTTTCACTCTATTATATTTTTTGTAAATAATTGCGGTTAAATTGACAAATTTTGAGGTTTTAATATTTTTTAACTTTTTCGAATTTTTTTTTTACCACTTGTATGAACTTAAAAAACATACGGATCACCTGAAGATCAGGGCCCCCAGCCTTCGTTAGTTAGCCTTATTAGCCTTATAAGGCTAACTAACGAAAATATCACGACTTAACCCAACCAATCGTTAGGTCAACTGTACGCCCTTGACGTACAAGTCGTGATATTTTCGTTAGTTAGCCTTATAAGGCTAACTAACAAAGGCTGGGGGCCCTGATCTTCAGGTGATCCAAACATACATACCAGTTTTGAAATTTTTAAATGGCTTTTGTATCTTCAAACAGTAACGAAATGATTAAGTTACATTCTGGTAAATACAATGATGAGTTACACAGGGTGTTCCATAAGTCCCTTTGCCACCCTATTCTAGTAGGAAAAGGTTTTGGGGGAAAGGGACTTGGGGGACACTTTGTATATTTTCAAGATGCTACAAAATGGTCTCCGTCGTGGCTAGTGTCGTACGTAACACCGCTTCCCGTTGATCAGCGAAGTTAAGCGACAATGGGTCTTCTGCGTCCAGATTATGTAGCGACCCGTACAGCTGCAGGTTCCATCCGTTATATGATCTTAAATGTTGCGAAGGAAGTTAAACAACCCTAGCATTGCATTCGGATTAACAAGACCATAACATCGACGCCCTAAAACACTAACTCAACCTAACCTAACTTAATCTAACCCACAGGAAACAGAAACCTCCCCGAGTGGACTGAAAGGTCTTTGAAGCTTCTTCTTATCCTTGTAACTCCTTGTAACCTACAATATACTTATCGAAAAAAGTGTCAAATCGATCAGGGGTCATAATCCCGGACTAGTTAGCAGACAAATGGAATTCGAAACTTCATTTATTCACACGTGCACCATTTTCCAGCATCCAACATGTTTAGCATCCATTGAGTCTCTTTTGTTGGTTGGTTACATGGTTGATCTGTTTTCGCTTTCATGTGGTGGAAGAAGTAAATTTGAAACCGATTTTGCCACACACGTGGAACAGGTTACCTTCAGAAGTTGTGAACAGTTCCTCTGTGGATCAGTTCAAGAAAAGGTTAGACCAAATCTTGCACACTATTTGAGGGTGTAGAAAGTTTTCCCTGGTACCCGTTGCTATTGGTACCTCCTCGGTATGGGCCACAAGGCCTTTTGAGGTACTTCTTTTCCTTGTAACTCTCTCTGTCTCTCTCTCTATCTCTCTCGTTGAGTCTGAGTCAGACGTAATGTGAAAAAACCTCAGACTCAGACCAAACGATATTCAGTTTGCCCCTTGCTTGCATTTGCTGTAGAAAACAGTTTACCGTTTCGGTGTGTTTGGCTGAGACTGTAAACCCGGTGTTAAATTACCGACTGTACTCCTCTTTACTGAAGTTTCCTGCAAAATGCACTGCATGGCATTCCTAATTACTCTCCACATTCCACCAACATTGGTAACTGACGTTATTCATCTGCATACAAAAGCTTTAATCATTACACGTGTGGATGTTTAATCATTCATACATATACGGGATGGATGGTTTTGGGTTTAATTTCCTTCGTTACGGCGAAGGTCACGTGATGGATGAGAAAGTGAAGAGGTGGAATCCTTACAGCTTTACGAGAAATTTGAATCACGGGTCGCCATGTCATCTGGACGCAGAGAACGGTCTCCCATCCAACTACTACCCAGACCTACTGTCGCTTAACTTCGCTGATACGGTGTTGCGCATGGCTACGACGTAGCTTTTATATATACAGAACTGTGCCAGCAAGACAGAGTGCCACTTTAAAGTTAATTTATTTTTCTATTAAGTATTTAAATTTTTACACGCACATAAATTATGGTATATATATATATATATATTAGGGTGACAATAAAAATCGAAAGTTGGAGTTTTTTATTGGCCATTTGTTCAATGCTGCTACTACATGAGAAAACAATGTACTGTAAATATTAGGTCATTCAGATAATATTTAAGGGTGTCTCAAGTGAGGTAAATAATTCTCCTTATAACAAAAATTAATTATTCATTACCTAGTAAAAATAAATTAATATTTTTTTAATTAATGTAAATAAACGTTAGTTTTAGTTCATAAGGTTTAAGTGCAGGCGTACTCCAATCGTAATAAGTAAATAATATATTTACTAAATATATTCCAGGGTGTCTTTCATTCAATTGTAGACCACCCATTAATTCTTGCTTTTCCTCAAGCCATACCCCTTTTTCAATGTACCAGGCTGAGACTTCCTATGATCCTCAACAACCTGCAAGAGATGTTGGCGCTGTTCTTCATTCTTCGTAATCTTTGTATTGAAGGCCTGGATCAAGGCAATTCCCCTCTCTGCCATGTCATTGACGACTTTTAGTCCTTCAACTATAGTCAAACCAGTCTTGAAATCTTCGTCGTCCGGCCAGGTCTCTGGTTCCTTGGACAAGAAACCACCATTAATTTTTAGAAGTTCAAAGAGAAGCTTTGATCCTTTCGAGGCAAAGTCCGAGAGCTGCTTTGTTGAAATGGGAAGAAACAGCAGGTATTGGGGCTCGCTTTGGAGGATCTTCAGCAGCTTCTTTTTCGAGGATTGATCGAGCGATATTCTTTTTCGTCGTTGCATTGATACCTTTATCAAAGAGTGCGAGACCAATCAAGTACTCGCTGAGGTACCATAAGTGACGACCGAGGACACTAAGGCAGGATGCTGAGATCTTTTCATCGTGGTACTTTGCTAGGTCTTGAAGAAGCTTCAAATCGTTCGCGGGAGCAGATGAAGGACTGCTGGCCGTGAACCACGCGCTGACATATAACTCCAGGGCAAAAAATACAAATCGTTTTAAGCCAGACATTTCACGAGTTGTAAGTCTGAACTGATGGGAAAGCAGCAGGATTTTTAATGAATAAATTACTTTTGCCATCCAACGTGCTCGGTGAAGTGCTCCAGGTCGCCGAAACCTAAAGTTAGGTAAATTACCTCCAAGGATTGTAATCGACAACTCCAAGAATTCACGGTAATCATCCCTCGGCTGATGTTTTGTCAGATATAGATTCCAGCAAGCGATCAGTTCTTCTCGATTCTCACTCAGACTCGATGGAAGGTCTGACAGGGTCTTGTACTTATCTTGGCAAATTGTATTCCACGTCTCTTTGAAGCGGGAGAATAGGAGGATATCTGGACCAGATGATGGTCCCATGCATTCCATGTACGCCTTCTCAACGACAAGTTCTAGGATGTGATGGCGACATGCAAGGTATAAGAGTCGGCGGCCGAGTTTCTGCTCCAAAATTACGCATGCCCCAGACAAGTAACCAGTATTTGAAGCTGTAGGTAGTGTCGAAGCTCATAGCTCATAGGAAATCAAATTCAGTTCCAAATTTATATAATTTAAACATCAAACTATGCCAACAATTAATGAAACTTTTCTAGAACAATTTCCAATAATAATATAATCAATGTATCAAAAAAAAAAATTACCTTAGATATCTTAAAAGAATCGGGAGAGAACTTCTAAGCGTTGTTTCAGTCAGGCAGTCGTATGCAAAATGAACTTGAAGCACCAAAAGCTGATCATCCAAAGATTGATACACATCATATTATTTAACGATTTATTTATGAAAATTTTAATTTAATGAAATAAATTAATCGATTTGCATAATCTATAGTATGAAATAAAGGAAACAATTCTATTAAATTATATAATACACTTGCATTCTCGAAACATTTTTGTTTTTGAAGCGTTGTCGAAACTCGTTCATTCTTGAAATTTCTTCCGCGCGACAGTTTCATTCATGTGACTCGAGGCACCCCTAAATGCTTTCCGAATTCCATGAAATTTCGTCTACGGTGTTTCCTCATAGGGTGGCAGCATTGGACAAATGGCCGGCAAATTTTTTTGAATTTCAAATTTTATCCCTATAAGAAGTTGTCACCCTAATATATATATATATATATATATATATATATATATATATATATATACCGTATATATATATATACAAAACCAGTTTCTCCCATTTCAAATTCTCCGTTCACCCAAAATGAAAGACAAAAAAATAGAAAAAAAAGTATATATTTTAAATTTAATGTTCAGAGCCGTTCGTAGCAAAACAACCCGAAAATAAATAACTTTTATGCTCAATTATAATCCTAAATTTTTCCTTAGAATTTCCATAAATTATTGTTCCACTTTTTATAATCCAAAATTGCCTTTATTTTGTGCAATAAAGCCCAGTAGTTTTTCTTCCTACATATTTTGGTCCCTCGATTTATCTATACCTCAACATTTCCCCCTAACGCAGAGAAATTCCCCGCATATATAGGGGGATTTCTGGCAGAAGACAAAAAAAGGCTAAAAATGTTTTTACTGTTTACTGTATTTCTGAAAAAACAAACATTATATAGATAGATGGATAGAGCTAGATAGATTACGTGTAATTACAGTGGTGTATTGTATTATGGCTGCATTTTTATTATGAAATATAAGTAGATGTCGCTAATTGCTCGTGTTATCCCTTACTTTTTCAGTAAACTCACGGCCTACTTCTCGCTGTACACAGTATCATGAAAGGAGATGAAAATGAACTGTATAGCAGGAAAGTAAAATGAAAAAGTATGCAAAAATGAAGGAAAATGACGGTATGTACATTTCCCCAAATAAATTAGGAAGGTTTTTCCGACTTTCCTCAATATCAGAATTGTTTAGAGTCTCCAGACATTCATCTCTTGACCCTTTTTTCATGATTCGTTAACTTCAGTAAGAAAGAAACTTTGAGATTTATTATGTTAAGTAAATTTAAAGAATAAGTTTTATTCAAGGAACACGTAGGCCTATGTAGGCCTCAAATTATGCATATTATATAATACTTTTCTAGTTCGAAGATCTTTTGTGCAATTGTATTCTCTTCAAATATTTATGATGATGACGTTGAACGTGAATAAACAATAAGGGGGAGAATAACGTATGAGAACAGTCTCAAGTACAGTATTTCTGCTCACCATAGAAATGCATAAATGAGGGAAGTTAAAATTCAGTTTTTCCATTTTGTAGCCGGGGGCTGGGGGTGGAGGAGAACTAAGGCAAATAAAGTGAATCCCAAAACAAAACTATATTTCATATAAGAGTAGCATTATATGAAAGACATATATAATGCGTCGTTTGAGTGGTCAAATATATTAGAATGGTGTAAAAATGGGAGCTATTGAAGAATAGGGACCCCAGCCTTCTTTAGTTAGCTTTATAAGGCTAACTAACGAAAATATCATGACCTAACCTAACCAATCGTCAAGGGCGTACAGTTAACCTAACGATTGGTTAGGTTAGGTCGTGATATTTTCGTTAGTTAGCCTTATAAGCCTAACTAAAGAAGGCTGGGGTCCCTATTCTTCAATAGCTCCTAAAAATGTTCAGTGCCATATCAATGACTCATACCGAAGATCACGTGAATACGAGAAAAAGTGATGCAATAATGACAAACAATTTTGTTGGTAGGAAATTCTACCAATGAGCACTGATGGGTTAAATAAGTGAAAGAACAACCTAATTTTATAACAGGTGTCATAGACCAGGCATTCTTGTACATTTTTAAATAAAACCTAAAGATTGTAGAGTCCAGTTTATGAAGATAACAAGAACTATTGGTACTCCTTTGATTTATTTGGGGTGGCACTAGGCTTTGCTAGGCTTTGCGGGGCTGGTGGTCAGTATTTGGAATGGGCTTTTTTTAATTGCTGTTAAATCTCTTAAATCACCGTTCAATATATAATAATTAACATACGAAAATTATAATGAAGATTATTGTAAAATTAAATTATATACAACGGAAAGTGAGTTTTAGTTCCCACAAGGCCACAATGCTGCCTGTATCATGCGATCTCTGTGTTGCCAATGGGTCAGCCAAAGAATGTGTGTGTGTGTGTGTGTGGTGTAAGTAGGCGACCATGGGAATGGGATAGAAAAATATAATATTTATCGTTGACCGATACCGAACGGTGAAAATAATAATAAAAAATTTATGATCAGAGAGAGAGAGAGAGAGAGAGAGAGAGAGAGAGGAGAGAGAGAGAGAGAGAGAGAGAGAGAGAGAGAGAGAGAGAGAGAGAGTCTTACTTTATATTTCAATGATTCATTTCGTGTACTGACCCCCCCTTATCAGGGTATGGAGATATATGCACTAGAGCAGTGTTCCCAAACTGCTCCACAGTGGTATCTCCAAACAGAATTTCAAATATTACTACACTAACAAAAATAATAATTCGTGTTATTAATAATAATTCGTCTCTTATTAAACCTAATATCTCAGAATTATGTCCAACAAACACCACCACTGTTTGCATTAATTTTAAACGTTTTTGATTAGGTGTTTCCGAGTTCTTAGCTAGAATATGGCTTTTGAACATTTTTGTATTAACATTTTTTTAACTTTTAATTTAGTTAACCTTTAACATTTTGTTTGACATTTGTGTTACATTTATATTCTTTTTAGTTTTTACTGTAAAAGTTCAATGTTGGGATGATAAATAATAGTCATACACTAATTTTAGTAATTTGTAATTTTTCATCCATATTAGAAAGTTAAGCAAATTAATGCTATGGGGAGGGGGGGTACGCCAAAGTTACCAGCATTAGAAAGGGGTCCGTTACCGCAAAAGACTGGGAAACCCTGCACTAGAGGATAGCGTTTATATTTACCCAGCTGCGATCAAAGATATAAGACGGATTAGCAAAGGAGGCAACTTTTCAAATATATATTTTTGTATGTAAAAATGCAGAGTGGGTTAAGCTCTGTCCACAGAAAAATGAATTTATGTGGAGGTGGTGCGGAGAATAGAAAAAAATCAATAGGTCACATACACACACACACACACACACACACACACACACACACACACACATATAATCACAAGGCAACGAAACCGGCACCAACATTGGAAAATGAATCAGAAACACGTAGAAACGAAAGGGAAAAACTAAAAATAATCCTAGCCAACATTCAGGGCCTTAAATCAAACCATTCCCCGGACAAAATTGGTGCAACTGTAGTATGCGGTCTACCTACGATTCGGCGGTCTACCTTTTAATTATAGCTTCTTATCTTGTTTCCTAATTGTTTGTTTACACCCCATTGTCAATCGCCCTTGGCGATTGGTTAGGTTTAGTCATGATATTTTCGTTAGTTTTAACGAAAATATCATGATTAAACCTAACCAATCGTAGGTAGACCGCATACTACAGTAGCACCACAAAATTTTATACCTGAAAGGACTCGTGCAAGAAACCGGAGCAGATTTTGCATGCCTCACGGAAACCCATCTAAAGGACTGCCAGGCAAACTGTGAAAACGTATTGACAAAAAAGAAATATAAATTGACAACTATAACATCCTCCGAGCTGACAGAACAGTGAGACGGAAAGGAGGATGTGCTAGTTACACACGCGAAAGGCATATGGCAGAAATGACTAAGTACCTCAAACAGTTACGTAGAATGTGTAGCAGCAAAAGTTGAAAAATTAAATATGGTACGAATTGTAATGTACCGTACAGACTCCCGAACACGTCAAACTCAAAATTCTCAGATTCCATTATAGCTTATAGAGGTAAGAAACTGGGTAAAAGATCTACACTCTCCAACCCCAAATACTTTTCCCTTTGGTGATTTTAATTTCTCATTCATGAAATATAAAAGGATAGGAAAAAATATATGTATACACCAGGACAAGGGGGCATACGGGATGACCAGGAGCGGGTAAAGATGCTACTAGCTCTAGCTGATGAATTTATGTTAATACAAGAAATAACAGAAAACACAAGAAAAAACAACTGCCTAAATTTAGTATTCACAAACAACAGCAACCTAATTGATAATGTAGAAATATTCCCAACTATAATATCGGACCACAACATCATTGAAATAACAACCAATATAAAAGCAACAGGAGAGGAAAGAACACGAATAAGAGAAAGAAGCAAATTCGAAATTTTTAATTTTCACTCCAAAGCTATAAACTGGGAATGTGTTGCATCCAGCATGGAAGTAATAGATTGGAAAAACATCTTCGAGGCCAAGACAACGGAAGAGATGCTAGTGACCTTAGAGAAGACGCTGGAAATTGTGGAAAGGCATGTCCCAAAAATACAACAAAGAGGAAAGAGAAGCAAGTTCGAGAAACAAAGAGAGGTCATTGTTCCGAAAGAGAAAAAGAGTGACTGCAAAATTAAGTAACTGTAAAGATAACATCAGAAAAATATTAAATGATAAACTGCAGAGTATCGATTGCATCATACAGGAACTAATTGAGCATACAGAAAAAGAAGACGACGACGCTATAGAAGCGATAAAGGTTAACTCAAAGTACTCCTATAATTTTGCAAAAAGTCGGAAAACCATGCGACTATTGGACCTTTGAAAAACGAGGACAGTGCTTTTTCTGATGATCTAACAGAAGTATCTGAAGAGCTCAGTACGAATCATCTTTCAGTATCCCAAAAACTGACAAATTGACATGCGATAGAAACGCGTTCTTTGAAGAACTACAAGGGGAAAGTATAACGGACTTCGACTTTACGACAGATGATATTACACAAGCTATAGGGAAACTAAAAGCACATTCAGCGGCAGGACCGGACAAATGAAATGCCACACTGATCAAAAACTGCAAGAATGCAATCGTTGAGCCCCTATATTGGATATGGAGACGATCACTAGACACGGGAGAAATACCGGGCATCCTAAAGAGCGCGAACATAGTCCCAATATATAAAGGAGGAGATCGATCAGAGACCAAAAACTATAGGCCGGTGTCGCTTACATCTCATCTCACTAAAATATTTGAAAGAATAGTTAGACAGAAAATCTATGACTTTCTGGAACTCAGAGAAAATTAAATGATAACCAACACGGGTTTCGGTCAGGCAGATCATGCCTATCACCACTAATGGAATACAACAACAACATTATTGATGCACTTGAAAGTAATGAAAACTATGATGTAATATACACAGACTTTGCCAAAACGTTCGACAAGTGTGACCATGGAATCACAATACATAAACTGAAATATATGGAAATAACAAGAAAAGTAGGGAAATGAATATATAATTTCCTTAGTGAGCGGCGGCAAGTCGTTACAGTACAAAGAGTATCTTCATCAGAATCAGAGGTCCTCAGCTCAGTACCACAAGGAACACAGTATTAGCTCCACTACTCTTCATAATCATGCTAACTGACATAGATGAGGACGTTACCAGAGACAGGACAGTAACATCCTTTGCCGATGACACAAAGATCAGTAGAAAAGTAAGAAACCCAGAAGATATAGGATCTCTACAAAACGGCATGAACAGAATCTATAAGTGGACGGAAAACAACAATACGAAGTTTAACACAGAAATTTCAGCTGTTACGGTACAAAAAAAAAAAAGGACTTAAAATCCATGGAATATTATACCCAAAATGGACAAGAAATTCAGAGAAATTCTAAAGCAAAAGATTTAGGGGTTGTAATGGATGATGATGATGCGAAATTTGAAACACAAAATAAGATAGCAGTAAACAGAGCAAAGAGAATAACTGGGCAAATACTAAGAAACTTTAACCGAAGGGATAGGAATATAATGATTCCTCTACTGAAAACACTGATCATACCCAAATTGGAATACTGCTCGGTCCTAACATGCCCATATAAAAAAGAAGACATTAGACAGCTAGAAGGGATTCAGAGAAGCTTCACAGCTAAGATCAATGGGTGCAAAGAACTAAATTACTGGGAAAAGTTACGCGAATTAAACCTATATTCACTGGAAAGGAGAAGAGAGAGATACACCATTATTTACACTTGGAAAATAATGGAGAAACTAGTCCCTAATTTTACTCTGAACCCTGTAACTCCCCAAACAATAGTGTAAAGTAGAAAAGGAAGACTGTGTCGTGTTCCCAAATTAAAGACTAGACAGGAACATCCTTAACCCTGAAAGAAAATAGTTTTGTTGTGAGAGGACCAAAACTGTTTAGTCAGCTGCGCAAAGACCTAAGGAACACGAGTGTTGTTGCGGTGGACATCTTCGAAAGAAGATTAGACGCCTGGCTCAGAACAATTCCCGATGAGCCGGGTGTACCTGGCTATGTGAGGTGGAGAGTACAAGAAACCAACTCACTACTTCACCAGGCCAACTCGAGAGGAGGGGCGACAAGCTTGACTTTCGTGAAATGAGGAATAATCGCACGGAACATTTAAAAGGTTGAAAGGTGTATATATATATATATATATATATATATATATATATATATATATATAATATATAGGTGTTTCAGGTCGACCGTAGAAATATGGAAATTTGGAAATTGACGGAATTACTATGACAAACTTCAAATACAAACTACAAATTCGGCCAATTTCCATATTTCTAGGGTCGACCTGAAACACCCTGTATATAGTGAATACAGAAAACCAAGTTTCCATTAATATATGCAGAAATAAATTACTTTATGGGCATGTACTTTTTTCTTATTATTAATATTGCTGTCGTTCATAGTATCAATGGGGCAGCGTGCTGATTTCAGGTTTCAGTATATGAATTTTAACAATCACATCGATGGTGCATGAACGAATTATTGTAGCATAAAGATTGCGGTCGGAGCTTTGACTTCCGATGACGTAATCTCACTGTTATGCCTACAAGATTTCAATGGTGGTCGCTAAAGTTTATATCCTTGTAACCTCGTAGCAGTTCAGTTCCGTGCGTTGGTCTCTCTTCACACAAAGGTCAAGCTGATGGCTCCGAAACTAGGCCTGGCTTGGTGGAGGAGCAAGTTGCTCTCTTGCTCTCTCCATCGCACATAGCCAGGTACACCCGGCTAATCTGGTATTTTCAAGTTTAGGTTACGTTACTATAGTTTATATTCAACTGGTACTCATCCACATTAGGTTAGGTCACTATACTTTATTACCCGCCACATTAGGTTAGGTTGCTCTATATTCAATTTTCTACTTTTTCTCTGTTGGAGTGTCTCCCCCCTTGGCACTGACATCTAGCACTACCCCCACCCCTCCATATTTTTGAATTCCTATTACCCCTCACTCCATCACATATTTACATCTCCGCACCCCTTCTACATTTTTTGCATGTATACTACTAGAACAACAATCTTTGCTCATTACTGTCCGTAATATCGTTTACCGAGATAATACAAAAATCTTGCTACAGAAGCCTCATTTGCTGGACATATGAAAATTATCTAAAAGATTAAAAATGCAAATGTCGTAAAATCTTTAAAAATTATGAATATAAAAGATGAACATAATAATAAATAATACGAAGATTAGAAATTAATCCTTTCCGTTCTTAAAATATGGTAAACATGAACTTAACTCTTTCTCAACGACTGTTACAAATTGGTAACGTTTCAAATAACACTCATTCATAACTTAACACTACAGAAATATCTGTCATTAAAGGGTTAAATTGCTGGAACACTAAACGCTAAACACCAAAACAAAAAAGCAGAAAATTTGGAAAAAATCGAAAGCAAAAGATTTAAGGACGCTATATGACTGATGAAGGAAAATTTGAGGCATTTAACCGTTAAGGTGTGGTCTAGAGACCACGTGACAATATTTCAGTGGCCTCCTAGACCACACCTCACCGGTTATGAGTTAATAAGATAGTAATCTACTCGCCTAAAAGGAGGTTAGGACGAAAAACTGAGAAGAGAAGTAAACTTGATATATATCAACTGGATAAATGTTCAGTTCTTCCTTTGTAAAGTTTCAGTCCCGTAGCCAAGACTTCCCAAGTGGGGGGGGGGTCGAAATTGTAGAAAGGCTACCCTTTTTTCGTGCAATGACCTAGTCACTGCGGAGGGAGTTTAGAGTAGTTTACATTAGTTTGTGAAGTTTAAAAAAATGCCAAAAAGAAAATGTGTTTATTTACTAAATGATCTTATATATTATATATGTTCGACACCCCCTTCTGACTACGGGCCTGAGAACACACACAGACTAAACAACATACTGGAAAAGACCTTAGTAAGAAGAAAAAGAAAGGTGGACCTCATCATCTGCGCATAGAAAATACCTAATCTCAAAACAAGCTGTATACAGCCATCCAAACAACATTACAGACCAGAGAGCAGAATTTGCATTTCGTAATTAACTGAACGTCAGGACAATAATAGTCTGGTACTTTGAAGGAGAAGCGTTTTGTCGTTTGAAGGCCAAGATTATTTTTACCATTTACTAAAATAAATAAGGAATATTACTGGTATCATTGTGGATACTTTCAAAAGAATACTAGACGTCAAGCTCAGGACAATCCCGGAAGAAACGGATGTGCTACGCTATGTGAAATGGAGAGCCAAAGACGGCAACTCTGCTCCACCAAGCTAACTGCAGATGCAGGGCACGTGCTTCACCTTCGTTTGAAGTTAGATGGCACTGTTTGGGTTACTAATCTTACCTTTATTCTGAAATGTCAATCTCTCTCTTATTACTTGAAATCATTTTCAGCGCTTCAATTTGTTCTGCTTCACCGAAGATCACGTGAATGCAAGAAAAAGTGATGCAATAATGACAAACAATTTTGTCGGTAGGAAATCCTACCAATGGGAAATAATGGATTAAGTCAGTGATTCCTAATGGGTGAAGTACCCCACTCCAATGGGCGTTTGTAAAATTTAGAGACCCTTGAGAATAAGGGGACACTAGAAGAAAACTGAATGACATGCAGATATAAGTATTAACTCCATTATAACAATTGTAAAGTAATGTAAAATTAGATTAGAGAATTAAATATTAATATATTCATTGTATTGTGATTAGTTTCAAATACAGTTACATTCACTAATCATCGTGTTGTTTGCTAAGTTTTGTATCCATGAAGGAGGGCATTATAAAAAATACCGCTTGGTGGAATGGGGTAGTTGCTTCAAAAAGGTAGCGAACCACCGTTTTAAGTAGGCCCCTAAACCATATCAGCAATTCAAATATTTAGATTTACATAGATTTAGTCTTGGACTCTTAACTATTGTTACCATAACATACCTACCAACCTAAACTATTATGAGTTTATTATTTCAACAGGAAGATACTTAGCCTATCTAAAAAATCAGTAAAATTTTAGAAGCAAGACAATTTCTCATGCTGTTCTACCGAAACCATTTTTTATAATATTCACCCCGAGTTGCAACCAGAAGGAAGGCAGTTCCTTGTACCTTGTAGTCATACGTGTTTTAGCACCGAAACTTTGATATTGTTTCTTATGTCTGAGTTGTTACTTAAAGAGCTGGTGATAATTTAACCCAAATACTTGAATTCTTTTACTTCCTTTATTGGTTCACCTCTCATTTTGAAACTATTATTAGCTGGCTAATTAGAGCTTTTAGGAGTGAATTGCGTAACCTTAAACAGAGTATCATGGTACTGCAAATATAATTCACAAATTTTTAGAAGGCATTCTAGACTTTTAACGGAAGGACTTAATACCATATCATTGGAAAAAACTGAATTAATTATCCACATATTATCTAACCTATACATGTCCAACTTTTGCTTCATTAAGTGAAAATTAAACCATCAATATACACATTAAACAGCAGAGAAGAGAGCAAGGAGTCTTGCCTCACTCCGCAAGAAGAACCAAAACACTTAGACAAGTGTTACGGATAGTAAAAGACTAGAACGTATTCCAAAATTTCAATATATTTAATAAGGACAAGAAAGTTCCTATGTTCATAAGTTTTTAAATAAAATATTGTAGTTCACTCCATCATATGCCATGTTTATGTCCAAGAAATAGATATAATTATTCTGAATTACTGACTGTATATTTAATCATAAGCTTCTTTAATACATAGATACACAGATCAGTTGAGTGGGAACCTTTTAAAACCATAAAACTGCAACAAGTTGCCCCAAACTTGAACCAACTTGTTACAATGGATTTAACTTTACTCTGGGAATGCTTTCCTTATGACTTGATTACATACCCACATTCAAATTCTTAATTAGTTAACCCAAAAATTGAACCAACTTGTTACAATGGATTTAACTTCTGCACTTATTCATGTAAACCTGACCTATTCTGGGTCTACCACGAAGACACCATAAGGCACATATGTCTTTTGATTCTCTTCATAGGAGCAATAACATCATTCCATCTAGGAATAATTTTAGTATGACAGTTGTAAAATTTAATCATAATCCTTCCTGCACCCATTAGCTAATATAACTATTATATCACTGTAATAATGCGAGTTTACAGTGAGAATCATTTGATCAAAGATTACTACAGGCAAGATGCAAAATTTATAAATTATTAATAGGTGATCTGTTCTGTCTTTATATTCTATCTTCTGTTGCATGTTAGCGTTAGACCAATTTACACAATTATTATTTCTTACTGAGTTCTTGTTATGTATTACATAAATTGGTAAAATTAATTATCAACTACAAAATATAAATTTTAGTCTATTATGCCATAACAGTCTTGGTACAGAGAGCAGCCATAACATTTTGAGCAAGCTCATTTCCCCACAATGTGAGAGCGAGTGCATCCCGAGGATCACCTTTAACCTGAGAATTAACAGAATAAGTGGCCAACTCAACCCAAACCAGGAGCCACAAAGCAGAGCCGCTGTGAAGCAGAACCTCATCAATTAAGTATGTCACACCTCGCCATTGCTACTATGAACAAATTAAATTTAGCTAAGATGTATGAGTTTCTCCCAAGTATATGATCTTCAAGTGCAAACACCATAACACAGAGATTTGATATTGACAGGGGAGAAGCAAAGAAAGTAAATTACTGAGGAATGAAAATTCTGAGTCCATGTAAAAATTTAACATTTCTTAAAAAGGAACTATCTAAGCCTGTAGCCTTAATAAAATACCAAAAACTTTTGTATATAAGAATCCTTTATTAAACTTTAATGCAAATCAAGATTTATCTTCTATTATGGCAATTTACTCTGGCTTTAATACTGTGTTTTGGGGCTTCACTAACTTCTTTTCATTATCAAATAAGCTTAAAATATTCATTTAAATAAGATGATAAGGACATTTTTAATGTTTCTAGGCTTTTAAATGCATGGGAGATTCTTTTAGAAGAATCAACTTTTTGTTAACATTTTTCTGGGGTTCTGGCTTGAGTTAACCTAAAACTGTAACACGGTATAAACATGCTGAACAAAGTCATCCCATCGACTGGTGTATCATCCGTGATTTACTGAATGATGGACGGTTTCCTCTATAACTTAAAAGTACTTTTTAAGATACTTTACGCAGTTTTTCCAGGTTTCCCGTACAGCAGGGGTGGCCAAAACGTCGATCGCGATCTACCAGTAGATCGCAGAGTAATTTTTAGTAGATCGTAGAATGACCAGTAGCTTAGCCTAGCAACAGAGATCTTACGTTTCACAATACTAACGAGCACACGACCCGACCGCTACCACCAAAAATTAGCGTTCTTTATGTTATCACCTCCATTATCGGTAGCAACATTTATTTGTTTTATCTTTGTGTTTACCAGTCATTTAACAAAAAATAACAAAGTTTAACTTTAATAATTCTGAGAGATATTTAATTAATGTCACAGAAAATGAAACCGCTAACTTTAATTTCTGCCAAAATTTCATACCGCGGTAAGCTGAGCTGTTATGAGCATGTGTCACTTAAGTGACGGGTCAGTCATTTGGAATAATCAGTGGTGGTCAGTCTCCAGTCCAATTGCATTAACACCGTTAAAATGAGTGCTGGACCAAGTGCCAAGAAACAAAAACTTACAACTTTCACAATGAGTGGGAGACGGCATATTTTTTTACGATGAAAAATTCCAAATGTGTGTGTTTAATTTGTCATGCATGTGTCGCTTTCGTCAAAAAGGGGAATTTAGAGAGGTACTTTAAAACTATTCACAAGCGGTATGACTGATTTCCCAGCTGAAAGTGAACTACGTAAGAGAAAAGTCAATGAACTTAAGTCTCAACTTAGTGCTCAGCAGTCTATCTTTACAGGGCCTAGCACAAAATCGAAAGCAGCAACGATTGCGTCATTTCGGGTGAGCCGTGTGCTTGCGAAACACCTGCTATTAACGAGCTTCAGCTATCCAGAAACACTATGATGCGGCATTGTGAAGTAATAGATAAGAATTTAGTGGAACAACTGAAGAAAGACATACATGACTGCGTGTTCCTTTCACTTTCAGTTTGATGACTCGACAGATGTGATCGACACATCACAGTTATGCATTTTTATTAGAATCGTGTTTAAAGATATGACTGCCAAAGAAGAACTGCTTAAAATCCTACCTTTAAGAGGGAAAACTCGAGGTGAGGA
Source organism: Bathynomus jamesi (assembly GCA_023014485.1). NCBI lineage: Eukaryota > Metazoa > Arthropoda > Malacostraca > Isopoda > Cirolanidae > Bathynomus > Bathynomus jamesi. Next base: position 529,933 of record JAJOZX010002880.1, on the reverse strand, counting down.
CATTTTTCATGCATTCAGTGAGTTCGTTAGCGACACACAATTCCCACTTCACAAGCTTGTGAGCATAACAACTGACGGATCACCTGCTATGACTGGCCGCTCCAGTGGGTTCATCGCCCTGTGCAAAAGTGACAAAAGGTTTCCAAACTTCTTTAATTATCACTGCATAATTCACAACAAACATTGTGTGGTAAAATGTTGAATATTAAAGAAATTATGGATATTTCCCATAAGATTGTGTGTTCTATTCAGGCGAGAAGTCTACAAAGGCGTCTCTTTCAGTTTCAGCTAGAAGAAAATAAAGCAGAACACACTGACCTTTTGTTGCACACTGATGTCAGGTGGCTAAGTAGAGGTAAATTCCTGCAGAGGTGTAGGGATCTCTTACCTGAAATTAAAGAATTCCTGAAGTTAAAAGAAACATATCACAAAGAGTTGGAAGACGAAGTGTGGCTGTTAGATTTAGCTTTTTTAACTGACACCACTGCTTTTCTAAATCAGCTAAACTTAGCGTTGCAAGGTAAAAACAAAACTATTGTTGAAATTATTGCCTCAGTAAATGCTTTTAAACAAAAACTAGAACTGGTATCCTCACAGCTGCAACGACACCAACTGCGGAACTTCAAAAACATGATGTCAGAGCTGGAAAGTCAGGGGAAAGAATGCGACCAATTTGACAGTGTTCGATAAGTTGAACAGTTGCAGAATGTTATTACAGACTTCAACAAACGGTTCCAAGACTTAGCAACACTAGAACTTGTAGCAACATTCATGTGCACATGTGCTTCCCATTTGGTATCCGAATGTCAGAAAAAGTGCCATGTACTTGACAGCATTTTTTTGATCAACCTACCTTTGTGAGTCAACGTTCTCACACATGAATATCATCAAATCAAAATACCGAGCCACTCTGACAGATTATCACCTGGATGCTTGTTTAAGGCTAGCAATCAGCAGCTACAATCCGGACTACACACGGCTTGCTGATGCCATGCACTGTAAACCATCACATCAGTAAAGTAAGCTCTTCCTATTCCAGTATACCTAATTTCTAATAAGTTTGGGGGTTAAAATTTAAAGAAAAATATATCTGTGTACATTTGGCAATATATTTTTATATTCACTTCATTTTATTCTTGGTTATTCTCTCTCCATCTGTGTGTGTGTGTGTGTGTGTGTGTGTGTGTGTGTGTGTGTGTGTGTGTGTGTCTGGGCTGGTGGATCGTATTGGGAGAACTTTGGAAAAAGTAGATCCCATCTCAGTAAAGTCTGGCCACCCCTGCTGTACAGTATTAATGCTCTGGGACAAAAACTTTCCAATATCTTCTTCTCATGTTGCTTCGTGTGAGGTTTCTTTATAGAATTACTTTTCAGTTCATTTATTTCATATAAGACAAACTAATTAGCTTGCTATAAATGTGCAACTGTAGCTGTAAGAAAGATTTAAATATTCTCAAAGGTATGATGTTTTCCTGGAAATAACTTCTGACAGTATTATAGCTGGTAGATCTGTGAGAATGGGCCTATATATCAAAAGCTCAAGATTCAGAGCATGGTCCACTTATTGGTGACCCTCTGCCCTAGAAGCATCATCTAATATTTTCAGTTCTAATCTAAAAATACAGTGCTGTAACACGTTAAGCTATGCCCCATATACTGTATTCTCTAAATGTAACCCAATCCCAACCTTCTCAAGCCAGAGGTAAACATGGTTGCCCTACATTGCACACATTCACACATATCTATAACGTGACTGCAATGATGAGACCAGGCTTGAAGGCAGTATTGTAAATGAGGCCTAACATAAGAATTATATACTCTTTTAATTAATGATGTGTCCAGTGTCAACAATGTACCATAGGCAAACTTTGGATCACCTGAAGATCAGGGCCCCCAGCCTTCTCTAGTTAGTCTTATAAGGCTAACTAACGAAAATATCACGACCTAACCTACCCAATCGTTAGGTCAACTGTACGCCCTTGACGATTGGAGGTTAGGTCGTGATATTTTCGTTAGTTAGCCTTATAAAGCTAACTAAAGAAGGCTGGGGTCCCTGAGCTTCAGGTGATCCCAAACTTTTTTGGTTGGAGGGTGGATATTATGTTTCAAAATCTTGAAGCAGGAGGCTCTGGCAGGAGTTTGTACATAATCCAGTTTGAACAGTTTGTCTGAACTTTGAGATGTGTTCTTGAGAGAAAGCCCCCATAGGATTTCTTTGCGGGTTATTCAAACTGCAAAGCTGTAGGCCTGTAACTAATGTTTTAATAAACTATGCAGACTACTGAGACCAACAGTAGACATTATACTTAACTAGGGTTAGCCATAATTTACTAAATTTGACCTAAACTAATAATTGTAGTAGTTTAAAACATAGTTGTCATTAGTTGGTCTAGCAGTCTAATACTAATTTTAATATTTTATTTTCAGCCTATATAATGCAAATATATTTTTATTAACTAATACTATGACAGTTATAGGAATTCAAAATTATTCTATAATATACAAAGTTCTAAAATCAATAAAACATGCCATAAAATGTATGTGAATGTGGATCACCTGAAGATCAAGGCCCCCAGCCTTCTTTAGTTAGCCTTATAAGGCTAACTAACGAAAATATCACGACGTAACCTAACCAGTCGTTAGGTCTACTGTACGCCCTTGATGATTGGTTAGGTTAGATCGTTATATTTTCGTTAGTTAGCCTTATAAAGCTAACTAAAGAAGGCTGGGGGCCCTGATCTTCAGGTGATCCGTGAATGTTTCAAAACTCATTCTGATGATACTAGCAAAGCTATTTGCTTCCTTTATCCTTAAAATATCACAGTGAAATGCCATTACTGGGACATCTTGAAAGTAAACACATGAGTATAATAATCTTCACTGCTGTGCAAAAGTCTTAGCCACTCTGATGCATAAGTAAACTAAAACTTTGTATTCAATGCAAATACACATTTAATGAAACAAAAATCAAATAAAAATATTCATACAGAATATACATTAATATAAACTAATAGCGAGTGTGTCCGCCTTTAAAAAAAACAACAACACATTTTTCTAGCGACACTTTCAAATAATTGTTATAAATTCTTGTGGTACGATGTTCAACCTCCTCCCAAAACCTTCCACAGATAATATAAGTTGCTCGGAATCCTTTTTACTTTTTCTTATCCAAATAGACCTATACAACTTCAATGATATTAAGATCCGGGCTTTGAGGAGGCCATATCATGCGTTGAAGGACTCCAGCTTCCTCCTTTGTTTGCAATTATATACACATCTTAAAACATTATTACAGTACCAAGTTGCGTTTTATAAGTGAGAAATAAATTATTTTATCGGCAGGTATTTTTTCTTAAACACATCGATGGTGCATAAACGAATTATTATATTATAAAGATTGAGGTCGGGAGTTCGACTTCCGATGATGTAATATCACTGTTATGCCTAAGACAGATTTGAATGGTGGCTGCTAAAATTCAAAGTACGATGTCAGGCGCGCGCGCGCGCGCACACACATTATAATATATATATATATATATAATATATATATTATATATATATATATATATATATCAGGAGAAGAATGGTGCGTGAAAAATAGGCCAGTTTTTTTATTAATTTATTTTCCAGTTTAGGCTGGGTCAGGTTAGGTTACTATAGTCTATACTAAACTGGTACTCCCCCACATTAGGTTAGGATAGGTTAGATTAAATTAGATTAGGTTGCTCCCCAATTTTTTACTTTTTGGGAGTAGCACCATCCTTGGTCGATAGCACTGGCACGAACCCCCATCCCCTCAACATTTTTGCATCCCCCACTACCCCCACCCCGTACACCTCCACATTTTTGCATCCCCACTACCCCTATTTGTTGTCCCACCTCGCACCACCTCTACATATTTACATCCCCGCACTCCCCCCACATTTTTGCGTGCATACTACTGTTCTTTATGGCACTGAGATAGGCACCGCTAATTCTGATGATGGCATTTCTTGGTTCTCTCTTTCCACGAAATTATATATATATATATACCCCCGCAAGGGGGTTCTAAGCTCGTGCTCTTTGTGCTCGTTTGTACGTGCTTGTTCCAGGAGGTTTCACGTGCGCCCTCCCGGCCCTAGCACCCAAGGATGATGGGGCTCGACCTTGCAGTCCGTGTCATCCTTGGTCTTTTTCCACTTCGACTGTCCCCTCCACCCTTTCTTTTTCCTGTCTTTCCTCTCACTTTTTCTTTGTTTTTCCGCCGAGATATGCCCTTTTAAATAGAGGCGAATCGGTTCTTCCCGAACTTAAAAAAAAAAATATATATATATACACACACACAAGGTGGGTAAAAAAAAGTTACCCCTTAGAGGTAAACTGTTATATTGGAAAAAGTAAGGGAACTAGAGCTCCCAAACTTCATAAATGCTTACCTTAGCATGTTGTTAGTCTTAATTGAGAAGTTGCTCGATGTGTCCAATATCAGTCAGATAGAGTGAAAGATATACTTTCCAACAAGATGGAGCCCCTGCTCACAGAGCACGCCAAACTGTCACATTCCTTGAGAACGAAACACCAGATTTTATCGAACCCAATATGTGGCCGGCTAGTAGCCCCGATCTTTCACCACTAGATTATGGTGTTTGGGAAGCCCTGAAGTCCAAAGTTTACATCCCTGGTACCAATATAAGAGACATAGATGAACTACGCGAAAGAATTCTGCTCGGCTGGAAGAAGAGGGTGTCTCAATGATATGTAAACAGGTGTATTGATCAGTGGCGTCCACGTTTGGATGCCTGCGTTGAGCAGGAAGGGGGACACATCAAGCAACTTCTAAGGTAAGACAAACAACATGCTAAGGTAAGCATCTATGAAGTATGGGAGCTCTAGTTCTCTTACTTTTTTAATATAACAGTTTACCTCTAAGGGGTCATTTTTTTTTTACCCAGCCTGTATAGGCCCCTATATATATAAAAGACTCCATATTTCTCCTATTATATGTTTATACCTAGACTTTGAAATTAGGGCATATGATTTCACAGTTATATACAGTTCATCAAATAGTTTATTGTACGATCATCTTGGTCCATCAATAATAAAAGTTGTGATAGGCGAGTTCCTTCAGATCTGAAGCAATGCCAATTCTCAATGAATCTTTCAGGCATCTTTAAAAATTCATAGATTTTCTCTCTTACTCCAAATATTTTAGATACGATGTCAGTGAGACAGGTCCGCAGCTTTTTGCCTGTGATCCATTCCCTCCTCCATGTCGGAGAATAATTTTGCTCTCTTCAGAGCATCAAATGTTACTCGTATTTTGTTTTTCTTTCTCAAAATAAAAGGGAATAGTATTTTACTCGATCAACTTCGCTACTCTTTCTTTTATTTTCCCCTCTATCTCTCTCTCTCTTTTACTCGATTATCTTCACTATTCTATCCTTTATTTTCCCCTCTATCTTTTTCAATCTTATCCTTTATGGCATGATTTATATTTTCGAGCTTTTTCGGTGATGTTTCTTTGTGCGTGTTGTTGTCATTACATTTCTTCAGGTTCGCGCTTACTATCTTTCTCCTTCGAAACAGTTTCCGACTCTTGCTTTCATACGTGTTTATTTCCCCTTCTCTCTGGTTTCCGGAGCAGAATTTTCCAATATTTCTATCATTTTCTCTCCTAAGAGGCACACCATTTCCCCCCTCCCCCGTTGTTTTATCTTGAAAAATAGCTTCTCAGCTTTTTGATTCCTCGCTTGCTTTTATGCACTCCCAATTTATAGTTTGTGAGCCCGGGTTAAGTGTTCAGAATTACCATTACCGATTTCGTAATAGTTTTGGTTTGTTGATAGATTTGGTCATCATATTAGTTTTGCAGTTTGAACTATGTCGTGGTAAGACATTACTGAAAGGGTTATTTTATGTTATCTATTAGACAATTATTAATTGTGAAATACAGATCACAACAGCTATTCTTTTTTTAACACTTTCTGTTCTTTACTGAGTTAACAGTGAGGGACAGTAACGTTCTCGTTTGTTGCTGTTTTTTAACCTGAAGTTTCTGGGTTTGATTCTCGGCTCGGATTTCAGATTTCAACGATTAAAGTTCTTTTCTAGGTCTTCCTTGGAGGGGGGAGTGGTTCGAATCCCACGAAAACTTGCAGGTCCCTCTCGGCATGTAATCTTTTCCGCTACCAAGGTTAAACAACCCAAAACATTGCTGTTATTGTTCCCGGTCTTCTAACCATTTCTTTTATCCCGATTAATAAATAATTTTCTCCGTTTTATTTATTTATAAATGGAAAGTTGAACTCCCCACACAGTATTAAATTAAGCGTTGAAAACTCACAATCTGTTTCCTAATTCATTCATGGTGTGTGTGTGTGTGTGTGTGTGTGTGTGTGTGTGTGTATGTGTGTGTAGGTCGTACGTTCTGTAGCTTACTCCCATTTACCTACTGTATGAGGTATATTCTTCGTACTTAATTTTGCACAGACTTCTGGAGCCTCTATGTAAGGAGGAGGGTGGGGGAATGGGGGAGGTCTGTCACCCAGAACTACGCCGTTTTTTCTCGAAAGAAACGGTATTGGACCTGATTATGACAAATAACAGCGACACGATAATGAATGTACATGTTAACCAAACACAAATTTCTGACTTAACTTAATAAAATTGCAAATGAAATCATTCGGAAGGAACATTTATTTGAAAGAAAAAAAGTATTTTAAATCCGGCTTCAAACAGGGTTGAGTAGCAAACATTGCTACCATATATTAAAATATATATAAAAAGGAAACACAGCTACACCTAAAAACTATCCACGAGTAGCATTCGCATCAAACTTTATAAAGTATTTTGTTTGTTTGATAGTGTTCTTTAACCTCCCTCGGAACATCTGAGGAGGAAACCTACAGCTTTACGCGGGGGTACGAACCGCCGGTTGCTACATAATCTTGACATAAAGTACGGTCTCCCATCCAACTACTCTCCACACCCAAAGTCACTTAACTTTGCTGATCGACGGGAAGCGGTGTTACGACATTAGCCACGACATAGGCTTATGAAGTATTTTCAAAGGATAGATATAGATTAAACTAGAAATAACTTGAAAGATAGTTATTTTACAACCAAAATTTAAATCAATATTTAAATTATTCCGAACGGATTTGGAGTAGGAAGGTTTTGCTAATTATTTTCCACTCAATGTCATTCTCGTCATTCTCATTCCCATTCACGGTCCGAAAATGAGAATGGACAAAGTGAGAAATTCACATTTCAGAGAAGTGTTTTTTTTTCATTTGAGAAAAAATTTCTTTCCTGTTTGCATTCATGGTAAAATCGCCAAATGACAGTGGCTAATATTTCCGAATGTAACTGAACTTAACCTAACCGTTCACTATTAACTCGACCTAACCTGGATTAAAATGGGAAAATCTGCGGGATGAGAATGAGGATGTCATAAAATGAGAATAGATCGATTTTAGAATAAACTCTTTTGAGATCCTCACTAGCGGAATTCTCACTTTTGAGCGCCGAATGAAATGGGAATGACATTTGTAGACACGAGGTTAATGTGCTCGTAAACCCTTTGCGTAGTATTCACATTCACGACCCTCTCTCTAAATGACTGATTCGGGTAATACTTTGAACGGATGGATTAGATAAAGTCAATCGAATTAGTTCCAATATTTACTACCAGAAACCTGGTCTTTAACTACATTTTAGTAAATGCTAAAAATTTGCCTGCTGGTGTTTAAAGGGTTAACATATGTATGTTTAATTCCAGTGTATGTAATTATATTAATATATAATTAAACATTATTTTGGCGCAATTTTTACATATTTAAATGCCCCCCCCCCCTTTCGAAAATCCTAGATCCGCTACTCGTTTCAAATACGCAGATGTGGAAATATTTTTTAACATTTACATCGATTTACAATTTGGCAGTATCTGGCATCAAAATATAATTGATGCAAGATACGTCACTATTTCAAATTTACCATTTAATTTACATAAAGAAGAGCATTTACAAAGGAAATGTTGGAATGTTACTCGAAATGAGTTTGTTTTTTTAATACTGAACTGAATACAATACAATAATACAACACTTTCTCTCAGTGCAGCTTTCCCAAAACGAAGATTACACTGCACGACAAAATTACAAACTTTTTCTGTCCTTTAAATGAAACTAAGTGATTTTTATAAATTTGGATGCGCTGAGTTCAAATCTGGTGTCAGAATATACCTATATCACCCACCATTTTGAAGGGACGTGTAATAAGAGTCTTATATACAGATTAGACTATATTGAATACCTCAACATAATTATTACAAGATCAGAACAACAATTAAAATCTTTTTGCTGATGTTTTTCGTTTGTACATACTCTCGGGAGTTTCCCTAATGAGAAACCAGCAATATTCAGCCAACATACTGGAATTCCACCTTCTCTGAAAGCGCTTTTCCATAATAGCTATCTCCTGATGGAATCTTTCGCCGTGCTCGTCGCTAACGACGCCCAAATTGGTTGGAAAGAAATCTAAATAAGAGTCAAGGAAATGCAACTTCAAGGACATATTACAACCAGAGCTGGGCAGTATTTAAATACGTATTTAAATACATTTGTATTTAAATACGTATTTAAATACATTTGTGTATTTAGAACTGTATTTATAAATACATTGTTTTTCATGTATTTAAATATAGTATTTAAATACTTTAATGAGTATTTAAATACAATGTATTTAAATACTCAAAATATAAAAATGTAAATACTTTTACTGGTTTAATACACGTTCTGTACTAGCACAGTACGACGCGTCGACAGTGTAGTACAGCATGGTTCATGTTTCAACAGTTTGGGAAAACATCCTCTCATAAAAAGACTGTTCCTCCGCTATAACACGACATTACCATCTTCGGCACCGGTAGAGCGAATATTCTCATTCGCGGGAATCACTTTGACTCCCAAAAGAAACTCTCTTTCAGACAAAACTTTTGAAAGATTGGTTTTGATCCGCAGCAACCGTGAAATAAAAGAGAATTCGTAAGGTGCCTTATGTTTATGTTTACGTCTTATGTTTACGTTTATGTCTCATCTACTCATTAATTGTTACTCATTTTGCAATGATATAATGAGTATAATATGTCACTGGTTGAACATCGTAAGTTCTAAATTCTTTTGTTTTTGTTTTGTTCTAAAAAGGGAAATATATAATCGGAAATTAGATTGTACTATTTCTTTATCCTTTATCAAGCATTTTATATTGTTGTTACTCATGAATTAGTGAATGCATATGTTAAAATTTGTATGTATTTAAAATGTATTTACAAATGTATTTAAATACAATTGATGTATTTTGTATTTAGTATCTAAATACATTCGTAAAATGTATTTAGTATTTAAATACATTTCTCCCATGTATTTAGTATTTAAATACATTCAATGTATTTATTGCCCAGCTCTGATTACAACTCATAGATTCATAGATTTATAGCACCTTAACATCTCATTCACGACAGTAATCGTCAGACTTGACTTTACCAAGGAAGTTTAAACAAACCGATTTGAAGGCCACCCATGCTGCTTTTTCTACCTCACTTAATTTGCTGTCAAAATTGGTATCCTTCATAACTTTCCTTATTTGTCGGCCAACAAAAATTCCTTCTCTGATTTTAGCTTCGCTTAACCTTGGAAATATATTCCTTAAATAAATAAACGCCTCATTGTTCTCGTCCATAGTTTTCACGAAATTTTTCATCAAGCCCAGTTTGATGTGAAGTGGTGGCAATAACACTTTTTTTGGATCTACTAAAGGCTCATTGGAAATATTTGTCTGTCCTGGAACAAAACTCATCCTGGCATGCCAATCTTTACAAACAAAATGGCGGTCTCTAGCGCGACTGTCCCATTCCCATAAAAAGCATCAATATTTTGTGTACCCTTGCTGCATTCCACGGAGAAGGCCTATAACTTTTAAATCACCGCAAATATTCCACTTATATTTATTATAGTTAATGGATCTAAGTAAAATACGCATATTCTCATGTTTCTTTTATGTGGACCACATGTGCAATTGGGACAGAAGAATAAGTATTTCCGTTGTGTAGAAGCACTGCCTTCAAACTTAATTTGGAGGAATCAATGAAGAGACGCCATTCTTCTTGTCTTGATGCCCTAAAGACTCCATTAAATTGTCTGCATCATTACAAAACACAATACCATCATTTGTAGAAAAAAAGGTAATGAAATCATTCTGACGCTTTCTACATGGTTTTGTTGGTGCCTTTTTCTAAAAGATTCCACCCTTGCAGCCTAGATCCTAGAAGTTCAGCCTGATTTTTCGAAAGATTCAAATCCCTCACGAGATCATTTAGTTCTGCCTGTGTAATAAGGTGAGGTGACGATGATATGGATGGTAGAAATTCTGGATCTGCAAGCTCACTGGCTGCTTGGGGTTTAATTTCAATTTCGGAGTGGCAATATTCCTCGTCCAAAGTCCAATCTTTTGGTGGCTTAGGAACTGGCAGGGTTTCATCGTGAGGAACTGGTCGCATAGCTGATGGCAGGTTTGGGTATCGTATTGCATGTTTGGATTTCGAAGAAAAACCTCGTATGTTTGTTAAACAAAAGTAGCAGTCACTAATATGATCTTTTGGCTCTCTCCAGACCATAGGGACAGCAAACAGCATTGATGGAGGTGAACCTTGTAACCACGCTCTGAAGCTCCTTGCACACGAATTGCAACATATGTGGGGAGCCCAGCTTCTGTCCTGATCAACTTTGCATCCAAAATATAATTCATATGCCTTTTTAACCAGAGGTGTAAATGTTCGTTTTTGGGATTTCAATGTTAGTTCGCCACACACAAAATAAATCGGCACTGGTTACACATTTTCTAGACATTATTGAAGTTAAAATGTTTTCCACAAAAGTTAATAAACACAGTAGATCCAGCAGAAAAGTACCTTAACACCAAACATGGTAGTTGTAGGTTATCTCCCCCCCCCCCCCAACCAATTTTGACAGAATATTTTCGTTAAAACTAACGAAAATATCACGACTTAACCTAACCAATTATCAAGGGCGTACAGTTGATCTATTAGATTGAATGCCCGGTTAAACTGGGCATTCAAACCAATCCTTTGCACAATTTAATTATTGCTTTTTTAGCCAGAATGAATTTACTGCGACTTCATGCTATTTGCCACGATGACAAATCAAGCGTCACATTCCTGCAAGAAAAGGGTATCGTCCACCAATAGCGGTTATGTGGAAATGGGCATGAAATGGTATTATCAGTAGGGGTGCAGCATAGATGGTGGTGCAGGATTAGAGGTTGTCGCCAAGAAAAAGGTTTATGGACGGACAATTGGCTTCAATTAATAACAGATCAACTGTACGCCCTTGATAATTGGTTAAGTCGTGATATTTTCGTTAAATTAGTTTTGACGAAAATATTCTGTCAAAATTGGTCGGGGGGAGATAACCTACAAGCATCCCAAACATCAACAGAGCACCTGAAACAATGAAAGAAAATAACACTTTTCCACTTGGCAGCCACTGCGAAATCACCTGACCACCTTTAGACCAATTACAGAACACATTTCGAATAACCAATCAGTGAGCAACACGTGCCATAATAATGATCAATAGTGTAGGGCTGTTCCTTTGCTTAGCAGGCGTTTGATATAATTTGGATAATTTTTGTGAAACATTAACGTAGTTTTCTGGGAAAATGGTGGGTGGTAGAGAAAAAATAATAACATATTCGCAATCAGCGCATCAAAATACATAAAAATCAGCAGAATTTGTGCAAAGGACAGAAATTGTGTTGTGCATTGTTATCCGATGAAAATATTGAAAAACTTGCTTTAAAGTCTTAATTCATTTTATATCAAAATCACGATTCATTATTGTTTCAAGAAACTCACTGGGTCATCAATAAATAGTGAACTATAACGCCTGTGGCTCAATGGGTAACACCTTCGCATATAAGCGAAGTGAAGATACTAAAACCGGGTATATGACTACCGATGTTAACGCAATGGGCCGCATTTGTTTGGACTGATCACTGTGCCAGTTTCTGCTCTTCCTGACTGAGTGTTATAACCCTAATATATTAGCCTGTTAATTTCTCTTATAAAACTATGGTAGATGTTATAAAACTATCTTGTATTAATTACGTAATGTATCGTCGATACGTATATACCGTGCAGCTTGTATTTTCCTTCTGATTTCAAAAGTATCTTTTATATCGTGTATCTTGGATAATGTATCAGTGATACCTTTCTGAGAATATCTTGCCCATTTCTGAATGCATACAGATCCAACTAAAGCCTTCGATAATGCGGCCACGGAATCTTCAAAAGAACCCAAAACGTAAGTGCAAATGGAGTTAAATCCAGGTCTTCTCCAGTCATTAGCTCCGTACCACAAGGAACAGTATTAGTTCCCTCGCTGATTGGAATAAGGAATGCAAATATCGGCGAAGATATTAAAGACAATAAATATTATGTGGTCGTTTGCAGATGACGAAAATTTGCAAAGGAATTCGCAATGGAAAAAGGCATAAAAATGTAAAATGACATCGGTACATTATTTAAACCTTTCAGGACGACTGGTACAAATTGGTAGCGTTTCAAATACACGCATTCATAACTTAAACCTACAAAAAATTTCGACCTTAAAGGGTTAAAGGGGCTAAAGAGAATTCAGTGAGGAAAAATTTCAACACCTTAGATACAATAACAAGGAATTACACCAAAATAGCTGCGAAACAAGTAGCAACACATAAATTACACCAAAATACCACGACAGAGACTTAGCAGTAAGTGTCAGTAAACGCGTAGTTCAAACAATACTACAATGAATCTGTCCTAGGCTGAAAATTTTATTAAAAGCCGTGTGGAGTCTCCACAGCAGAAGAACGTACATCATGCTCAAATTGGAAGTTTGGTTCTATCAGCAATTGAATATTGGTTTTTACAACTCCGTACAGATATAAAATGAGATATTACAGATACTGAAACCCTACAAAGAACATTAATGTCTTATAACGGCAAAGATAAAGATTGCTCGTCAAGATTAAAATTTCTGAAACTGTATTCACTGGAAAAAAGTCAGAAATGACATAATAAAATATACAGTGGCGCTCATAAGTATTCGTACAGAGAAATATTTCAGATATATTGGTCCTTAGCTTTTGTACCATGCATAAGATAGTTATGAAAAGTTTACCATTCGTTTGGAAATTTTTAACGGATATAAAAATTACTTTAACTCCAACGTAAGACGTAAAACATCAAAGAATTTGAGAAAAATTTTAAAAAGTTAAAATGCAAAAGTTTTCGTACATTTACTTATAAAATTATTTAATACTTTGTGTGTCAACCTTTTGCTTGAAAGACTTCATTGATTCGTTTAAGGTATTTTTCTACAAGGTTTCTACTCCTGTCGGTAGAAATTTTAGTCCAGTTTTCTAAAGAAAACTTGTAGTTCATTCAGATTCGAAGGGTTTTTCTTGCAGATAACTTTTTTCAAATCAGACATAAATTCTCGATTAAATTGAGATCCAGGCTTTGACCTAGCCACTCAAGAACCTTGAAATCCTTTTGTTGAAGCCATTTCATGGTGACCTTATTTTTATCTTTTGGATTATTATCTTGTTGCGGTACCCAATTGCGACCTATTCGCAACTCCCGAACTGAAACCAATACATTTTCTTCTGAAATTTAGTGATATTTCTTTGAATTCAAGATTCCATTGATGACAACAAGCTTTCCTGGACCAGAAGCACTAAAGCATCCCCAAAGAAGCAAACTAGCACCATCATGTTTAACCGTAGGAAGGATGACTTTAACCTCGAATGCAGTATTTGATTTTCGCCAAACGTACCGTTGCTCGTTGTTCCCGAATAATTCAGTTTTGGTCTAGTCTGTCCAGAGGACTTTCTTTCAGAATGCAAATCCATCATCTTCATGATCTTTGGAGTACTTTAAATGAGCTTCTTCGTCGTGCAACTCTTCCATGCAAACCATTCTTTCTCAATATACAATGTACAGTAGAGGAATGGAAATGGACATCGCTCTTAGTCTTAATGTTTGGCAAATATCACTTGCAGTCACTGATGAATTCACAGCAGCCATTCTTTCAATCCTTTTAGCTGGATGACCCGAAATCTTGCAAGGTCGTCCACACCTTGCGAGAGTTTTGGTTGTTCCAAAGCCTTTTCATTTCTTTTTAACTGCAGCAACCGTCGTAAATGGAATTTGACATTTTTTATCTTCCTATAACTCTTTCCAGATTCATGTGCGGCAATAACAGATCTCTTAAGATGTGTAGGCAGCTCTTTACCATGACGACCCATTGCTTACTAATGGCTTGTACAGTCATCCGTCTTCCCTGAAGATTCACAGGGAAAATTCTAGAATTCAGAACTGCCAACAGTCTCCAATCAATAAACAACCAACTACTGATAAGAATTTTAAATTCTTCAAGCCTAAAGTGGACACACAAAGTATTAACTAATTTTGTAAATAAATGTACGAAAATTTTTGCATTTTAACTTTTTTCTTTATTTTCCTCAAATTCTTTGATGTTTTATATTGTATGTTGGAGTTAAAGTAATTTTTGATTTGTTAATTTTTTCCAAACGAAAGTAAACTTTTCATAACTATGCTCTATATCAGTGGTTCCCAACCTTTTCACCACCAAGGACCCAAAACGTAAGTGTAAATGGAGTTAAATCCAGGTCTTCTCCAGTCATTAGCTCCGTACCACAAGGAACAGTATTAGTTCCCTCGATGATTGGAATAAGGAATGCAAATATCGGCGAAGATATTAAAGACAATAAATATTATGTGGTCGTTTGCAGATGACGAAAATTTGCAAAGGAATTCGCAATGGAAAAGGGCATAAAAATGCAAAATGACATCGGTACATTATTTAAACCTTTCAGGACGACTGGTACAAATTGGTAGCGTTTCAAATACACGCATTCATAACTTAAACCTACAAAAAATTTCGACTTTAAAGGGTTAAAGGGGCTAAAGAGAATTCAGTGAGGAAAAATTTCAACACCTTAGATACAATAACAAGGAATTACACCAAAATAGCTGCGAAACAAGTAGCAACACATAAATTACACCAAAATACCACGACAGAGACTTAGCAGTAAGTGTCAGTAAACGCGTAGTTCAAACAATACTACAATGAATCTGTCGTAGGCTGAAAATTTTATTAAAAGCCGTGTGGAGTCTCCACAGCAGAAGAACATACATCATGCTCAAATTGGAAGAGTTTGGTTCTATCAGCAATTAAATATTGCTGTTTTTACAACCCCATACAGATATAAAATGAGATATTACAGATACTGAAACCCTACAAAGAACATTAATGTCTTATAACGGCAAAGATGAAGATTACTCGTCAAGATTAAAATTTCTGAAACTGTATTTACTGGAAAAAAGTCAGAAATGACATAATAAAATATACAGTGGCGCTCATAAGTATTCGTACAGAGAAATATTTCAGATATATTGGTCCTTAGCTTTTGTACCATGCATAGGAGTTATGAAACGTTTAGCGTTCGTTTGGAAATTTTTAACAGATATAAAAATTACTTTAACGCCAACTTAAGATGTAAAACATCAAAGAATTTGAGAAAAATTTTAAAAAGTTAAAATGCAAAAGTTTTCGTACATTTACTTATAAAATTATTTAATACTTTGTGTGTCAACCTTTTGCTTGAAAGACTTCATTGATTCGTTTAAGGTATTTTTCTACAAGGTTTCTACTCCTGTCGGTAGAAATTTTAGTCCAGTTTTCTAAAGAAAACTTGTAGTTCATTCAGATTCGAAGGGTTTCTCTTGCAGATAACTTTTTTCAAATCAGACATAAATTCTCGATTAAATTGAGATCCAGGCTTTGACCTAGCCACTCAAGAACCTTGAAATTCTTTTGTTGAAGCCATTTCATGGTGACCTTATTTTTATCTTTTGGATTATTATCTTGTTGCGGTACCCAATTGCGACCTATTCGCAACTCCCGAACTGAAACCAATACATTTTCTTCTGAAATTTAGTGATATTTCTTCGAATTCAAGATTCCATTGATGACAACAAGCTTTCCTGGACCAGAAGCACTAAAGCATCCCCAAAGAAGCAAACTAACACCACCATGTTTAACCGTAGGAAGGATGACTTTAACCTCGAATGCAGTATTTGATTTTCGCCAAACGTACCGTTGCTCGTTGTTCCCGAATAATTCAGTTTTGGTCTCGTCTGTCCAGAGGACTTCCTTCCAGAATGCAAATCCATCATCTTGATCTTTGGAGTACTTTAAACGAGCTTCTTTGTGCGCTTTTCGAAGCAGAGATTTTCTTCGTCGTGCAACTCTTCCATGCAAACCATTCTTTCTCAATATACAATGTACAGTAGAGGAATGGACAATGGACATCGATCTTAGTCTTAATGTTTGGCAAATATCACTTGCAGTCACTGATGAATTCACAGCAGCCATTCTTTCAATCCTTTTAGCTGGATGACCTGAAATCTTGCAAGGTCGTCCACACCTTGCGAGAGTTTTGGTTGTTCCAAAGCCTTTTCATTTCTTTTTAACTGCAGCAACCGTCGTAAATGGAATTAGACATTTTTTATCTTCCTATAACTCTTTCCAGATTCACGTGCAGCAATAACAGATCTCTTAAGATGTGTAGGCAGCTTTTTACCATGACGACCCATTGCTTACTAATGGCTTGTACAGTTATCCGTCTTCCCTGAAGATTCACAGGGAAAATTCTAGAATTCAGAACTGCCAACAGTCTCCAATCAATAAACAACCAACTACTGATAAGAATTTTAAATTCTTCAAGCCTAAAGTGGACACACAAAGTATTAACTAATTTTGTAAATAAATGTACGAAAATTTTTGCATTTTAAATTTTTTCTTTATTTTCCTCAAATTCTTTGATGTTTTATATTGTATGTTGGAGTTAAAGTAATTTTTGATTTGTTAAATTTTTCCTAACGAAAGTAAACTTTTCATAACTATCCTCTACATCAGTGGTGCACAAACGTTTTTGATGTGAGGGCCAAGCGAAGAAAATAACTAAATGTATTAGCCTACTTACTTTCCATCTAAGTCATAAATTGGGTCACTTTTATATTCTAACTTTTTCATTGAATTGAAAAGACCCGTGGGGCCACTGAAAAGACCCGTGGGGGACACATTTGACCCGCGGGCCAGGGTTTGTGCATCACTGCTCTACATGGTACAAAAGATAAGGACTAATATAACTGAAATATTTCTCTGTACGAATACTTATGAGCCAGTGGCGGCTCGTGACTAAAAATTCTAGGGGTGCTGTCTATAAGAATGGGTTGAAATAATTACTGAAATAAAAGGATGAGCAATGAATAAAAGTTCCAAAAGTTATTGAAAAAGTTATTCAGTGAGCTCATCCTTATATTGTTCTTGATTATTTCAATTGTAAATAAAAAATTTAGGGGTGCTGCAGTTCCGCAGTGCCTACCGACGAGCCGCCATTGCTTATGACCTTCAATCTTTCAAACGCAGTGTCCAAGCATCTCGAAAACCCTGGACCTTGATTTTGGCTCTCTTCTTCCCCTATGGCGGGGGGAGCGGGTGCGGGAATTCGCCCTTGGCTCCTTCCTGCATAAATAAAAAATAAAAAATTTAGGATCACCTGAAGATCAGGGCCCCCAGTCCTCTTTAGTTAGCTTTATAAGGCTAACTAACGAAAATATCACGACCTAACCTAACCAATCGTCAAGGGCGTACAGTTGACCTAACGATTGGTTAGGTTAGGTCGTGATATTTTCGTTAGTTAGCCTTATAAGGCTAACTTGAGAATGCTGGGGGGCCCTGAGCTTCAGGTGATCCAAAATTTATTAAAAAATAAATTAATAACGTTTACCTATATTTCATTATTAGCCTTAATGACTTCATAGTTTTGATAGGCTACTTGTATTAGTAGCCTGGCCTACGCAGAGTTTATCTTCATGCAGGCTTTATGCAATCAAATAGGATAGACCCTAGATTTCAAAAAAGGGAATATGCTATTAGAAATAAAGAGACAAGTTTACTCGCCTCACACGACCCAAGTCTAACTAAAACAAACTTCACATTATGAATATAATAGATGCAGTCGACCACTTCACTGTTCGATGAAGGAAATTTAAACAGATCAACCAACCAATCAACCAACCAACCAATCAACCAACCAACCAATCAACCAACCAATCAACCAACCAACCATACATCCAACCAGCTGTATTTAGTGAAGGAAGAACAGAACCGAGATTTTTAATGTGAAAATATTCTGCGGCTCGGGAGCAACTCCCCAACTTCCTTGTCCAAAGGGCACCTCTGTTAAAACGTGAAAGATGAAACAACAAGTTTTTTCTTTGGTTTGACGAGTCTGTTGTGAAAAGCAGAGACAGAAATTTGTTAAGCGGTCAGTTACTGAATCTGAGGAATAAAACAAAGCCTTGCGCTGACAGCTGTTCTTCTAATGAAACACTTAAAAAACAATCATTTTGCGAGCAAAAAATCGCCACTGACCTAAATATTTTTTAGTCAAATAATTTCAGACGTTTAACGCCAAAATAATTCTTCCGAGGACAGACAAACATCATAAATTCATTTTTTTTCTAATCAAAATATTTTTTAGTCAAATAATTTCGGATATTTAACGGAAAAGTACAGTAATTCTTCTGAGGATAGACACAAATCACAGTTCATTCTTTTTCTAATCGAAATATATACAGGGTGTTTCAGGTCAACCATAGAAATACCAAAATACCAAAATATCAAATACCAGATACAAACTACAAATTCCGCTAATTTCCATATTTCTAGGATCGACCTGAAACACCCTGTATATTTGATGTGCTCCTGTTCTAATTTTTTAAAATGGACAGTGTTCAAATCGATCCACAACGACATCCCTTAAAATAAACCATTAATTTGTGAAAAAAAAAGTTTAGCCGATAATCACCATTATTCACGCCTATGCCCAGGACCGCCACTGCTTGAAAGTAATAAATTCTGGTCAGAATAGTTAATACATCAATATTCTACAGTAGCTGGGTATTTCTGGGTATCTTCGTATTTATACTGATAAATTGCTTTTGTAATCTCAACCTAGTCGAGAACAAATCAGGTAAAGTAGCTTAACAACGCATTTTAAGCGTTTAAAATCAATATCAGGTCAGTTATGCTGCATATCATTAGCGTGATGGCTAAATAATAACATTTAAATACAGTCATAGGTCCATGGTAAAAGAAATAGATAGTGCCCCAAAGAACAAGTTTGCCGCAAATGTTGAAAAGAATTTTAGGAGAGAAGTAAAATTTATCACGTATCTTACCCGACCATTATAGAATATTCTTCTGACGGGCACTTCGCATGATACGGCTACGGCTCCAGTTAAACACCCTATGCGAGTTTATCTTCTGTAGATATCTACTGGAAAACCACTCCGAATATGGACCCAGTCACCCTGAACCGGGTCTGCAACAAGGTCAAAGGATTAAAGATTTGAAAAATGGTGAAGAGCGAGGCACATATCGAACGCCTGCTGTAATAAAATAGGATTTTAACTTCAACTCATTTTATATTTCCAGTAAAAATAAGAGCAAAATGGCGTTATTAAGGGATCATAAAATCTAATGCACAACTGAACTAAGCCTTATATATTTTTCAATTACAAAAAAAATGTAAGGATTAGGTTCATTAACCTCCTTCACAACATCTAAGGTCATATGATGGAGGGGGACCTACAGCTTTACGTGGAATCCGAACTACGAGTCGCTACATAGTCTGAACGCAGCGGACGGTTTCCCATCCAACTACTATCCGACCTAATGTCGCTTAATGTCGCTGATCAATGGGGAGAGGTGTTACGACATTGGCTACGACTTCAATGCTTGAT